>CM059188.1:121680229-121981894 GCA_030323885.1 Branchipolynoe longqiensis
CTTGTAGGCCGATGAGGATGTTATATTAGTGTGTTATATAGCATAGGATTGTACCATTATCAAACCAGTAGGCCAGTTATGATGTTATATTAGTGTGCTATGTAGCATCGGATTGTACCATTATCAAACCAGTGGGCCAGTTATGATGTTATATTACCGTCTTATAAAGCAAGCTAAGGTAGAAACTATCAGCACCATTTCTATTTCCAGTAACTTAGTGCATGCATACTCTATGCTACATACGTAATCATGCTCTTTTGCTGGAATATTATCTGGTGAATCCTACTTCATATTACACCAGCGACTGCGATCTATCAGGGTCCTCTATTGCATGTTATAACGTGGGTCACTTAGTGCATGCATAATCTATGCGACACACATAATCATGCTATATTGCTGGAACATTATCTGGTGAATTCTAATTCATATTACACCAGTGACTGTATATATTGGGGTGCTGTATTGCATGTTATAACGTGGGTCACTTAGTGCATGCATAATCTATGCTACACATATAATCATACGGTATTGCTGGAATATTATCTGGTGAATTCTAATTCATATCACAGCAGTTACTGTGATATATCAGGGTGCTGTATTACATGGTATAACATGGGTGACTTAGTGCATGCATAATCTATGCTACACACATGATCATGCTATATTGCTGGAATATTACATGCTGAACCCTAATTCATATTACGCCAGCGACTGTGATATATTCAGGTGCTGTATTGCATGTTTTAATGTGGGTCACATCATCATCATCATCATCATTCTGTCGGTCGCGATGCGACAAAGACTGCTTTCATTACTTGACTGCCGCTCTCCATTTAGCGCTCTGCTGTGAGAGTGATGTCCATGATTCGGTCTTAATGTCTCACATCTTCAGGTTTCTCTTGGTCATTTCATGAAAGCTTCCTGCAAAAGTTTTGAAGTGCTGCTGGCTTTTGCAAGTTACCAGCGGCACTCTCTCGGGGAGCAAATAGAGGTTTCACACCGGCAAGAACATGTCCAAATAGGCACAAAACTATTTGTCCCTGCAGTGGCTGGTCGGGAGATGTTGAGAGTTCCATACATCAACCGCCCTTGATGCTGCCACAGTGACATGGTTTTCTATTCAGGGTTTGCTCCCTTAGCCTTCGGCTCTGTCAAGAACCTGTACCACAAGGCAGTGGTTTACAACTCTGCAGGGCAGGGGCGTCAAACTCCCTGAGGTATTGCAATACCTGCATACCATTACATTTCATGAAAGCTGCCTGCAAAAGTGTTGAAGTGCTGCTGGCTTTTGCAAGTTACCAGCGGCACTCTCTCGGGGAGCAAATAGAGGTTTCACACCGGCAAGAACATGTCAAGACAGGCGCAAAACTATTTGTCCCTGCAGTGGCTGGTCGGGAGATGTTGGGAGTTCCATACATCAACCGCCCTTAATGCTGCCACAGTGACATGGTTTTCTGTTTAGGGTTTGCTCCCTTAGCCTTCGGTTCTGTCAAGGATCTGTACCACAAGGCAGTGGTTTAGAACTCTGCAAGGCAGGGGCGTCAAACTCCCTGAGGTATTGCTATACCTGGGTCACTTAGTGCATGCATAATCTATGATACACACATAATCATGCTATATTGCTGGAATATTACATGCTGAACCCTAATTCATATTACACCAGTTACTGTGATATATCGAGATGCTGTATTGCATGCTTTATAGCACAGTTCATGTATTCTTTTAACCATCCATATTTCACTTGTAATGGTGCTATATTGGTGGAATATTAACGCTAAATGGTAATATAAATGATGCCACAAAGGGTGATATATTAGTGTGCTTTATAGTGTGCCAGTTATACTGCACTAGTAACACTCCCACATTGGTTCACTATATAACCTGCTAAAGCACGGTTCACTTAGCAAAGGGTTATTTGAAGCACATTTAGTTTAAACGGTTAACTTTGGAGGCATTCTACGGTGGAAACATCCAAATGCAATTTTGGTGTGCACATCAAAATGCTCAACAAAGGTTCTCTTTATGCATTTAGGAGCACAACACTTTAGCACAGGAGCAGTAGCCTGCAGGCAGTGTTTAATGATTGCACCAGAACAGATTTGTTGAAGCGATATATTGTTCATAATTATGAACTTTAATTTAACGTAAGATTGGTGGCTGACAGATCACCCCTTGGGGAAGCCTTGCGCGACCTGACTGCATGTGTGTGGTTAAAATTGCAGAGGCCTACTATTTTGAGTTTCTGACATTTTCTGAGATAAATCTATGATCCGGTTGATCAGGGAATTCTATCCTACTTTAGTTTAAGTAGGGTTGGTTTAAATGAATAACTTAGTAGCTATGTTAAGTGCAAACATGCTAAATTAATTATGGTGTCTTTGTAAAAATTATAATCCCACAGTAGCAGGTGTTATTAAATAGACTTAATATTCCCTTCTATGTAGCGACAAATGCTTAGTAACTGTGTCAGTATCTAACTTCAATATGTAGCTTCTAATCTACATAAGACAGTGTTTAGCTTTTGACAATTTGATGATTTTATCGGACTATTCAGCTTTAAATAAAACTCAACTGAACAACAAAAATGTAGCGTGTTTGTCCGACAGTCAAGTGCTGTCCTCCCATCAGTACGTTAGTGGGTGCGTGTCTGCAGTCACATTGCAACCCACTTGTCATGTGCGGCGGCCTTTACTCAACCCTGCCGGAAGTGACGCTGATAGGCGTGTGTGGACGGAGATTACAGCTCGGGAGTACCAGCAATTAACACGCTGGGACCCGGTGTACTAACACGGCGCCGAGTAATTCCACGGAAAGTGCGACAATGTAGATGTACTTAATATTAATAGTCCGGCTTCTGCAGATTGCGTGGCGTTCGTGCTCATTTCCGAGAGTGCGTGAAGACCGGAAGTTTGTCCAGACGCAGGTGGCGCCACCGTGGTGGAGTAGAGGAACTAGAAACACAGGCGTGATGGACCTGGTTCAGCTACGCCTGGTGAATAATGCAATGATTCTGCAGTTGCTTCAAACCTCGGGTTTCAACCGCGAGTTATTCAACCGAGGTCATAAAAGATGTGAACTGGCACTGCTCGGCTGGGGAACATGTAGCCTACCAAAGGGGTGGCTGCAAGTCATGGACGGACCAGTCCACCATAGCGGCCACCCCTGCTAGCGTGCTGCCATCTGCCGATCATTCTGAGTGACAAGGGTCAGCGGAGTCGATTTCCACAATGGTGTAGTGGGGCTCATTGTGGACTACTACAATACCACAACCATGACATGTATTGTTTGTTGATACTTTACATCCTAGCAACAATTGAGGTCATATCAAGATGGGTACTAACTTGCAACAGTTGCACAATCATGGTGACTTTATAGCGCTGCCCCAATGCCACCAGAATCATGACACACTATCGCGCTCAGTGACAGTATCCTGACACAGAGCAAGCCCATGCTTGTCCTATCTAGTAGTAATGCCGAGCACCAGATTAGGTAGCGACAATCATCACCTTGGCTCGGTGAGGTTTTGAATCCACGGCTGGTTCAGCCATCCCATCGGTGCCATATAATACAATGATAACTTACACCATTTTTGTTGGTATATGCATTTTATTCATGTAAATCTGTTGTCGGTGTCCTAGCACTGGTAGTCCGGCCATAAGTGTGACAGGTATCTTAGTATTTACACAATTCAAAAAAATGTAACATTGCTTACATAGTGTCTTGAAATGTGAAGTAGATTCTGAAATTAAAGTGTAGAAAATGCAGTAAATAATGAGTAGGACATACCATTAACTCATTTTACATTAAATAATTTAAATTTGCAGACACGGTTTTGGTTGTTGGTTTAGGATTTCCAATTCAGGTAGATACCAGTAGGCCTACGTTTACTCAGTCTTAGTTCTGATACTCTTATGTTCATTATGTTGTTTAGTAGGCAGTGGGATTTAGATTTTAGTTGGGGTATGTTTGTGTTAGTAAGGCAAGATGTCTTGACTCTTGGCTTGTTCTGTAGTATAGAAATATATTTATGTGTTGGTGTGAGGAATGAGGAATCCTGATGTTGGTAGGAAGGGACTATTGGGAGCAGGCATGACGTACCGTAGGCCACCCTGCCCTGACGCGCAGACGCATACTCACCCACACCCACACCCACACCCATACCCACACCCACACCCACACCCACACCCACACCCACACCCACACCCACAGCCACATCCACACCCCCACCCACACCCACACCCACACCCACACCCACACATACACCCACACCCACATACACACCCACACCCACCGACACACACATACACCCACACCCACACACCCACAAACACACAAGCACCAACACCCACACCAACACCCACATCAACACCCACCCACACCCACACCCACACCCACACCCAATCCCACACCCACACCCACACCGAAACCCACACCCACACCCACACCCACACCCAAACCCACACCCACACCCACACACACACATCCACACCCACACCAACACCCACACCAACACCCACACCAACACCCAACCCCACACCCACACACACACACAAACCCACACCCACACCCACACCCACACCCACACACACCAACCCACACCCACACCTCTACCCAAACCCACACCCACACCCACACCCACACACACCCACACCCACCCACACCCACACCCACACCCACACCTACGGACCCACCCTCACCCACAAATATACCCAAAATCTCACTCACACCAACACCCACACCCACACCATCATCCATACCCACACGCACACACTCACCCTCACCCACACCCATACCCAAAACCTCACCCACACCTTCACTCACCCCCACCCACTCACCCACACCCCCACCCACACCAACCTCCACACCCTCACTCTCACCCACACGCACACCACACCCTCACCCATACCACACCAACAACCACACCCTCACCTATACCACACCCAAACCCACACCCACATCCACACCCACATCCACACCCACACCCACACCCTCACCCAAACTGTCACTCACACCCACACCATCACTCACAACCATACCAACACCCGCACCCACACCCACAGCCACACCCTCACTTTCAGCCACACCCACGCCCACAACCTCACCCACACCTTCACTCAAACCCACACACTCACCCACACCCACACCGACATCTACACCGTCACCTATTTCAGACCCACCCGCATACCCTCACTCACACCCACACGGTCACTCACACCCACACGCACACCCACACCCACACCCTCATCCATACCACACCAACATCCACACCCTCACCTACCAAACGCACACCCACATCCACACCCCCAACCACATTCACACCCACGTCCACACCTTCACTCACATCCACACCCACACACTCACCCACACCATAACTCACTCACATCCATGCCCACACTTGCATCACACCGACACCATCACTCACATCCACACACACACATCCACACATGTACACCTACGCCCCCACCCCACCCTACCCACACCCACACCCACACCTTCTAACGGATGACCTGACCTAAATAAGGAGTAGTAGCAACAGGCACTGTACACCCATTTTGTTCAAGTAGATTACTTCCGTGCACAATAACAAACAAACAAAGAAACAAAACAAGGCCAAAAGCACAAGAAACTCCAGTCGACTTGTGTTGGTGAGGATCATGACTTTCCCACAGTAGTAAGCAGTCCTTGATTGGCCTGCAGCTATAAGTAGACTCAGAGTGTGATTACACACAGGTGTGGGGTCTCCTGCCCGCGACCTGCTACGTGTGCATGTCTGCAGCATACACACACACACACACTCACCCAGACCCCGCCCCTAACGGGCTGTACATATTCTCACCGACACACTCCAGGCAACGGAAATTACACGTGATACATTGTCCTGCCTGGTACTGCTAGCCTACGTTGTATTTGCCTGTGAGGACAGTGGTTACTAATAGTTTATGCTTTAAAATATGTAGTGGTATGATATATATATTTGAAGAGTTCAGGGGCAAAACCAAGTAAACGGCAATCCAAAAATGGAGATAAACATTGGAATCAAACCTTCAAAAAGTTATTTGTTTATATTCTTCTTTTTTGTTCATTGTTCCATAAGCATGGGATCATATGAAACATGGAATTAGTGAGAATTAAACTGATGTTCGGGTACAAATCTTTTATTTAAACTCCATTTTTGGATTGCCATTTACGTGGTTTTGCGCCTGAACTCTTCAGTTCTATGTATACTTGCATAAACAATCTTTGACGTTCTTCATTGCATGAACATGCTTTTTTGAATAACTATTTGTTTCACATTTTAAACACGTACGATATGGTTGCTCTCTTACCCCGTGAAAGGTCGCCAGAGTTAATTATTGTCATTGCCATTTTCATTGCCATTGTCACCTTATTATTGGGGCACTAGTGGCGCCCCCTTAATTGAAGCGGTTAATTGTTGAAGTAAATGGAGCCACATTTGTAAGAAGCATGCCAACATTAAGTTGGCATGTTTAAGGTTCAAATGTCTCCTAAGTTAGTGATTTTTAAGTCAAGTTACAGCAAAGCAAAAGTAAGATAGACAATAACGATTAACCTTTTATATTTATCTCAGCAAATAACAGAAACTCAAATCAACGGCAATATGCAATGTTGAAGATGGAGCGCTAATAATGTTTGTTTGTTTGGTGTTGTTTGATGTCCTATCAACATTTAAGGTCATATCAGGACGGCGCTAATAATGTAAAGGGCCATCTAAAAGTGTCCAAATTTCGGCAGTCGAATACATGTACGATGAGGGGGAGGGGGGGGGGGGTCTGTCAATAATGTACAACTTAATCAAATGTTGATATTTAATTTACACTAAAAGGGTAAGTTAAATCGTTGGTAAAATGTTGATGTGTACTATTTTGGGGGGTCGGGGGGGGGGGGAGTCTGGGAAGTAGTACTCTGTGTACGAGCGTGAAAATGCTGACAACTCTGGATGGCCCCCAAGTAAGCCGTGTGGGCGGGAGCACAATTAGCAAGCAGTGTTTTTGATGGATCTGAGCTGATTCTGTAACGTGCCTTTGTTTCATTCCCCACTTCCTTCTTGTAAGTTGTAGGATTAAGCAGTTCATTCTTCTTCAGTGGAGGGGGCAGTTATGGTATTTGGTGATTTGAGGTGACGGAGGTGCAGTAGTGGCAGTGGTTGGGTGGGGGGGGGGAGGTTGGCCGGGGAGGGGTTATTCGAGCAGTTCGATCAGTGCTTCTGGATATATATGTTTGGGGCATCGTTCTTTGTATGTAAACACATCAGAGAGCTAAATGGAGAGCGGCAGTCAAGTAATGAAAGCAGTATTTGTAGCATCGCGACCAACAACATGATGATGATGATGATGATGATGATGTATGGTCATTGTGTGCTTTATTGTGTGTGTGACAGTGATTAAAACAATATTTATTAAAAACATGTTGTTGCTTTTGAACTAGGGCTGGGCCGAGAGGTCGCGTTGGTGTGGGGGCTGTGTAGGGCAGGGTGGGCAGGGGGGTTCGGGTGGCGGGTGTGAGGGGCGGGGTGATGTGGGCTGTGGGGGGGGGGGGGGTGATGAGCATGTCCAACAAGTTATACAAACATAATGGTAACTTTGGTAAATCCCTCAGAGAAAGTTCTTCGTATCCATTTAATATCATCAGAATACAGGCCAATGGAATGATCCGAAAAGGATTACTGAAAAACTGCACCGTACCGGTCATAACCTGACTACAATTGTTAGTGTATTGGCGTCTAAGAACTGCATGAACAAGTCCAAGGCGGTTTGTTCAGAAGATTGTGCTCAAAGTTGGTGGCCATATTGCGCCATGTACTGCAGGGTGTCCCGCCATTACGGCTGATGTCCACCGTGAGATCTTACGGCAGCTCTAGTGCTATATATCGGCACATCCAAATATAGCACGGTCCTGACGGAGAGAGGGTGCGACACAGAAAAATCGACATCGGTAAAAGGGATGGTGGGAGTCAGTAAAAGGGATGGTGGGAGTCGGTAAAAGGGATGGTGGGAGTCGGTAAAAGGGATGGTGGGAGTCGGTAAAAGGGATGGCAGGAGTCGGTAAAAGGGATGGTGGGAATCGGTAAAAGGGATGGTGGGAGTCGGTAAAAGGGATGGTGGGAGTCGGTAAAAGGGATGGCGGGAGTCGGCAAAGGAGATGGTGGTAGTCGGTAAAATTGATGGTGGTAGTTGGTAAAAGGGATGGTGGGAGTCGGTAAAAGGGATGGGGGAATCGGTAAAAGGGATGGTGGGAGTCGGTAAAAGGGATGGTCGGAGTCGGTAAAAGGGATAGCGGGAGTCAGTAACATGGATGGTGGGAGTCGGTAAAAGGGATGGCGGGGGTCGGTAAAAGGGATGGTGGGAGTCGGTAAAAGGGATGGTGGGAGTCGGTAAAAGGGATGGTGGGAGTCGGTAAAAGGGATGGTGGGAGTCGGCAAAGGGGATGGTGGTAGTCGGTAAAATTGATGGTGGTAGTTGGTAAAAGGGATGGTGGGAGTCGGTAACCGGAATGGGGGAATCGGTAAAAGTGATGGTGTGAGTCGGTAAAAGGGATGGTCGGACTCGTAAAAGGGATGGCGGGAGTCAGTCAAATGGATGGTGGGAGTCAGTAAAAGGGATGGCGGGAGTCGGTAAAAGGGATGGTGGGAGTCGGTAAAAGGGATGGTGGGAGTCAGTAAAGGGATGGCGGGAGTCAGTAAAAGGGATGGCGGGAGTCGGTAAAAGGGACGGTGGGAGTCGGTAAAAGGGATGGTGGGAGTTGGTAAAGGGGATGGTGGGCATCGGTAAAAGGGATGGTGGGAGTTGGTAAAAGGGATGATAGTAGTTGGTAAAAGGGATGGTGGGAGTCGGTAAAAGGGATGGTGGGAGTCGGTAACCGGGATGGGGGAATCGGTAAAAGTGATGGTGTGAGTCGGTAAAAGGGATGGTGGGACTCGTAAAAGGGATGGCGGGAGTCAGTCAAATGGATGGTGGGAGTCAGTAAAAGGGATGGCGGGAGTCGGTAAAAGGGACGGTGGGAGTCGGTAAAAGGGATGGTGGGAGTCGGTGAAAGGGATGGAGGCCATCGGTAAAAGGGATGGTGGGAGTTGGTAAAAGGGATGGTGGGAGTCGGTAAAAGGGATGATGGGTATCCATAAAAGGGATGATGGGAGTCAGTAAAAGGGATGGTGGTAGTCGGTAAAAGGGATGGTGGTAGTCGGTAAAGGGATGGTGGGAGTCAGTAAAATGGGTGGTAGGAGTCGGTAAAAGGGATGGCGGAAGTCGGTCAAAGGGATGGTGGTAGTTGGTAAAATTGATGGTGGTAGTTGGTAAATGGAATGGTGGTCGTCGGTGGGAGTCGGTAAACGGGATGGTGGGAGTCAGTAAAAGGGATGGCGGGAGTCGGTCAAAGGGACGGTGGGAGTCGGTAAAAGGGATGCTCGGGAGTCGGTAAAAGGGATGGCGGGAGTCGGTACAGCTGGTTCCACATATAGCCGCCATGTGTAATTTGTACAACTTACGCTGCCAATGGATGACGGGCTTACTGAAATAAGCCAAGCTTACGCTGCAAGAGATGGCGGACCTGCCATCCCGTGATCTATGTAGCGAGATCCGTGCTATATAATACAATATATCATACACTTTAAATAGGCCCCGCCCGCCTCCACATCAACACTTACTTAGATTCGATTAACCGGAAATACCGGCGCACTCAGTACACACTTGGTGCTAGGGCCAGGCAATAAGCAAGGTAATTTAAATTAATGTTCACAAAGATGCTATCTAGCAGTTCATCATGCAAACCATATTTAAGTTAGCAAGTATTCACTTGAAATATCTCTGAAGTTAAAATAAATGAAAGTTACTGCAAACTAAAAGTCGAATACACTGATCAAAGTCAAAGATGCATCGTTAGTTATGACCGGAACTCAAAGTTATCGGAAAATGTAACCTTAGTCCACTTAAATGCAACTAAGGACACTGCATTTCCCGCTAGGGGGCTCTGTGTTATGAGAGATCTTATCAGGACATCAGGTTAAGGGCATTGAAGTGTGTACGCTCAGACCCACCAGAGTTTGCTTATTTGGGCTGTATGTACTTGTAATAATAATATGGGGAACTCAGTCTTGTATCACACAAGGGTGTCGCCGAAGTTTGACTCAAAATAAAAAATAGTTTTTTTAATTGTATTTGTTATTATAGTCATCGCGATCAAGAATAGTATGAGTGTTATCAATAGATTATGGTATGTATGCATATTCTCTGTGTACACATATGTGATTTATAACAAATTATTTGAGTATAAAGATACCTAAAGGCCCTGTCACACCTCACTGCACTGGGGGAAATGGACAGAAAACAAACAATGTTCGGTTTGTGTCGGTACAAGTTTTGAACATGCACAAAACTAGGAACGGATGCCGCTGGATTGACGTCTATGGTTCTTGTCCGGTTTGATTTTGGTTCGACCGTTGGCTATCCATTCATATCTGTTTCATGTCCATTTCATGTCTGTTTCATGTTCATTTCATGTCCGTTTGTAGACCCGATGTCGCAACACTTTGACACATTTTAATACATTTTGATACTTATGACCACCGGACTGGACAATTCTGTCCATTGCTCAATCCGGCATAGTGTGACAGGCACTTTAGGGAATTATTATCATTATTGTTATGCTCCGGTAGACCCAACACTGTACCAGTGGCGCCACCTGCAGCCTCCTTGCCTCCACTGGATCTAGACCAGTGTAGGTCGCACTGGAGGATTTTGCAAAATAGGTTTAGATAGCATGTAGTAGTCCTGCTCACATAGTACCTTATATTCACAAATATTTGAACATCCATACGACCGCTTATAACCCAAACCAACATGCTCTACCAGCCACCTGTGGTCAGCCATCATGGGGAGCAGGACAGCGGTAAAGTGTAAACCTGTGAAGATGTCGGTCATCCTTTCGATCCTGCTCAATGAACCCATTTGCACTTTGGTGCTATTTTCCCTTCCACCCAATGGTCCACAACTGGTTCATCAAATATTGTCGTACCTGCTCTCCTCTTTGTGGGAAAGTGCATATAAACGAACCCCTGATGCTTATCGGCAAGTGTAGCCTATGTGGTAGTAGCCTGTTTCCTCCAAAGAAATATGTCAGAATGACCATATGTTAGAACTCCAATAGCCGATGGTAAAAGCTCTGTGCTCTAGAGGCGTCGTTAAATAAAACAAACTTTACTTTACTGTTTCATTGATCATGTGTGAACAGGTGTGAACACCTGTTCAAGGTGCAAAGTGTTTTTGTCTCATTTCATGTCACTCCGATAACAGGCCATCATTGCCCGGGATGGAGTGTTTGCAGACAAGTACTATATGTCTGCGTGTGTATGTTATAACTTCGGTAATCTTTGCTAGTCTTGTCCGCTGACCTTGCTGGTCACGTCGCAGGATGGTACACGCATGTTGGGTGCGTGCACTGAGTGCTTTTCTACGCAGAGTGGAGACCCTCCATGATTGCAACCATTAGACGGACCCTCCCAAGCCTGGGGCGGGGGAACGGGGAGGGGGAGAGGGTGGGGAGGGGGCTGGAGGAGGGGAAGTTTGAGGGAGGGTAGGGGAGGGGAAGGGAGAGGGAGTGGGGAGAGGGGGGTGAGGAGGGGGATGGGGGAAGGGGAAGGGATGGGGATGGGGGAGCTAGGAGGGGTTTGGGAGGGGGAGGGAGGGGGCGGTGAGTGGGAGGTGGGAGGAGGAGGAGGGGCATGTGGAAGCGGGGATGGGTAGGGGAGAGGGCGGAGAGGCGACGGGGGAGGGGAGGAGGAGGGGAGGAAGGAGGGTAGCAGGAGGGCGAGCGGGGTGCAGGGGAGGAGGGAGGGGGAAGAAGGAGTGGAGGAGGGAGGGGAGGGGGGTAGGAAGGGGATAGGGGAGGAAGGAGGGGAGATGAGAGGGAGAGACGGGATGGGAGAGGGAGAGAGGGGGTAGCTGGGAGGGGAGGGGGAGGGGAGAGGGGGAGGGGACGGGGAGCGGAGAGGGAAGGGATGGATGAAGAGGCGGGGAGGGAGGGGATGGGGAGAGGGGTGAGGTGGAATGGGAGGAGGAGGAGGAAGGGATGGGGGAGACGGATGGGGACGGTGCACGTGATGGAGGGGAGGGGGAGTGGTGTATGGGAGGAGGAGGAGGGAGGGATGGGGGAGGGTGGGTGGGGGAGGAGGGATGGGGACGGGCCACGGGATGGCGGGGAGGGGAGTGGCGTATGGGAGGAGGAGGAGGGAGGGATGGGGGAGGGTGGGTGGGGGAGACGGATGGGGACGGGGCACGGGATGGAGGGGAGTGGAGTGGCGTATGGGAGGAGGAGGAGGGAGGGATGGGGGGAGGGTGGGTGGGGGAGAGGGATGGGGACGGGGCACGGGATGGAGGGGAGGGGAGTGGCGTATGGGAGGAGGAGGAGGGAGGGATGGGGGAGGGTGGGTGGGGGAGAGGGATGGGGACGGGGCACGGGATGGAGGGGAGGGGGAGTGGCGTATGGGAGGAGGAGGAGGGAGGGAGGGGGGAGGGTGGGTGGGGGGAGAGGGATGGGGACGGGGCACGGGATGGCGGGGAGGGGGAGTGGCGTATGGGAGGAGGAGGAGGGAGGGGATGGGGGAGGGTGGGTGGGGGAGACGGATGGGGACGGGGCACGGGATGGAGGGGAGGGGAGTGGCGTGATGGGAGGAGGAGGCGGGAGGGATGGGGGGAGGGTGGGTGGGGGAGACGGGATGGGGACGGGGCACGGGATGGCGGGGAGGGGAGTGGCGTATGGGAGGAGGAGGAGGGAGGGATGGGGGAGGGTGGGTGGGGGAGACGGATGGGGACGGGGCACGGGATGGAGGGGAGGGGAGTGGCGTATGGGAGGAGGAGGAGGGAGGGATGGGGGAGGGTGGGTGGGGGAGACGGATGGGGACGGGGCACAGGATGGAGGGGAGGGGAGTGGCGTATGGGAGGCCGGGCGTGAGAAGAGGGCACGGGTAAGGAGAGGGAGGGGGAGAGGTTCATGTATGCACACATGCTCGTCGTGGTGTACGAACCATTCAGCCACAGCTGCGGTCATGGTGGTGGTGGTGTGTGGTGGAGGTGGTGTATGGTGGGTAGTGTTAGTTGTGGCGGCGGTGGTTGTGGTGGTTGGTGGTGTGTAGTGGTTGTGGTGGGTGGTGGAGGCTGAAGTGGAGGTGATGTTGCTAGGGTTGGTGGGTGGTAGTGCTGGGGGTGTATGGTGACGGTGGGTGGGTGGTGTGTGTGGTGGTGGTGGGTGGTGTGTGTGGTGGTGGTGTGTGTGCTGGTGGTCGGTGCTGGATGTGGCGGTGGTGGGTGGTGATTGTGGTGGGTTGTGGTGGCATGTACGGTGGTGATGGGTGCTGGTGGGTGGCATGTATGGTGGTGGTGTTTGTGGTGGTGGTCGGTGGTGGCTGTGGTGGTGGTGGGTGGTGATTGTGTTGGGTTGTGCTGGTGTGTATGGTGGTGGTGGTTGGTGGTGATTGTGGTGGGTTGTGGTGGTGTGTACGGTGGTGGTGGGTGGTGATTGTGGTGGGTTGTGGTGGGTGGCGTGTATGGTGGTGGTGGGTGGTGATTGTGGTGGGTTGTGGTGGTATGTATGGTGGTGGTGGTGGGTGGTGATTGTGGTGGGTTGTGGTGGCGTGTACAGTGGTGGTGGGTGGTGATTGTGGTGGGTTGTGGTGGTATGTATGGTGGTGGTGGTGGGTGGTGATTGTGGTGGGTTATGGTGGCATGAACGGTGGTGGTGGGTGGTGGTGGGGGGCATGTATGGTAGTGGTGGGTGGTGGTGAGTGGTATGTATGGTGGTGGTGGGTGGTGGTGGTGGTGGTGGTGAGTGGTGATTGTTATGAGTTGTGGTGGGTAGCATGTACGGTGGTGGTGGGTGGTGATTGTGGTGGGTTGTGGTGCGTGGTGTGTACGGTGGTGGTGGGCGGTGATTGTGGTGGGTTGTGGTGAGTGCCGTGTACAGTGGTGGGTGGTGATTATGGTGGGTTGTGGTGGGTGGCATGTATGGTGGTAGTGGGTGGTGATTGTGGTGGGTTGTGGTGGGACGCATGTACAGTGGTGGTGGGTGGTGATTGTGGTGGGTTGTGGTGGGAGGCAAGTACGGTGGTGGTGGGTGGTGATTGTGGTGAGTTGTGGTGGGTGGCGTGAACGGTGGTGGTGGGTGGTGATTGTGGTGGGGTGTGGTGGGTGGCGTGTATGGTGGTGGGTGGTGATTGTGGTGGGTTTTGGTGGGTGGCATGTACAGTGGTGGTGGGTGCTGATTGTGGTGGGTTGTGGTGAGTGCCGTGTCCGGTGGTGGTGGGTGGTGATTGGGTGGCATGTACGGTGGTGGTGGGTCATGATTGTGGTGGGTTGTGGTCGGTGGCCTGTATGGTGGTGGTGGGTGCTGATTGTGGTGGGTTGTGGTGGGCGGTGTGTATGGTGGTGGTGGGTGGTGATTGTGGTTGGTTCTGGTGGGTGGCGTGTACGGTGGTGGTGGGTGGTGATTGTGGTGCGTTGTGGTGGGAGGCGTGTACGGTGGTGGTGGGTGGTGATTGTGGTGGGTTGTGGTGGGTGGCGTGTACAGTGGTGGTGGGTGGTGATTGTGGTGGGTTGTGGTGGGAGGCGTGTACGGTGGTGGTGGGTGGTGAGTGTGGTTGGTTGTGGTGGGTGGCATGTATGGTGGTGGTGGGTGGTGATTGTGGTGGGTTGTGGTGGGTGGCCTGTATGGTGGTGGTGGGTGCTGATTGTGGTGGGTTGTGGTGGGAGGCGTGTACGGTGGTGATGCGTGCTGATTGTGGTGGGTTGTGGTGGGTGGCGTGTACAGTGGTGGTGGGTGCTGTTTGTGGTGGCTTGTGGTGGGTGGTGTGTATGGTGGTGGTGGCTGGTGATTGTGGTGGGTTGTGGTGGCGTGTACGATGGTGGTGTAAGGTGGTGCTGGATGGGGAGGTGCCAGCTCGCTGCGTTCTCTGAGACCGCCATCCGGATGCCTTGTCTCGCAGCGCCCACTATCGTGTGAGCGCCTCACTAGCGCCGCCAGGCCCAGCAGTTCGCCAATATTCCCCCCCAGGTGGCCAGTATTCGGGAAACGCTCGCACGTCCCACACGAACCAGCTGAATCACCAGCAAGTAACTCAGCCCTACCAGCCAAATAAGCCGGACCAGCAAAACTAGCAAAACTAGGAAAAACCCGCAAAACCAGCAGGACTAGCAAAATCAGTAAGACAAGCAAAACCAGCAAAAAACCGGCGAAACCAAAGGAAAACCCTCAAACCAATAGATCTAGGAAAACCAGCAAAACTAACCACACAGCTACGTACAAGCCTATGATATGTAAATAGGATTATGCACAGCTACATACAAGCCTATGATATGTAAATAGGAGTAGGCTAGTCTTGTAATAAGAGTAGAACAAAATCAAATTACTTATCAGCAGCTACTGTGTGGTAAGATAACACAAACACTACAACTGGCCAGCATTGAAAACAAGCCTGGGTACCCGGGCTTATATGCTATGGACAGTATAAATACAGCCTAAAAAAAAACAAAAAAACAAGATAAGATAAGCAAAACCAGCAAATCCAGCAAGACAAGGAAAACCAGCAAAAACAGCAACACCAGCAAAACCCGGGAAGAGCAGTAAAACCAGTACATCTAGCTAAACCAGCAAGTCCAGTGAAAGCAACAAAATTAGTAAAACCAGCAAAACTAGTCCGAAACTGCAAAGCCGCTATCTTCCCACACATCAGTTGACTGGCCAGGGTCCTCCTCCTCCTTTTGCTGCTGCCGCTGTTGCCGCTGCTCTCCTCCCACCTCCTCCTCTACTACCTCGTATCAAGCTGTGAGTGAGGAGCTCCACAGGGTGGGCGGGTGGTGGTGGGTGGTGGGGGGTTGTGGTGGGTGGTGGGGGGTTGTGGTGGGTGTGCCTCCCGGATCTGGAAGTGAGGATCAGCCCGCGCTGCAGGCCCGGCCCTCTGGCCTGAGACCGGCGGGAGTCGGTGTCGGGGCGGCGACCGGGAGAGACGCGCGCGGGAAGCGTGTGTGTCTGACGAGCCTCGCTTTGAAAGCTTCCCGCGAAAGGAGGCGGAGAGTAGACTACGGGGAAGGGGAGGGATGAACGGACACGGCAACTTTAAACAGTTGAACGCCTTCTGCCAGCCACCTTCACACTGTGGAACATATATAGTTGGTTGGTTGTTGGAGTTTTACGTCCTGCCAACATCGAAGATCAAATCAGGATGGGCACCGACTTGTGACGGAATGCCCTCATGGCGATGTTAAAGTGCTGCCACACTGGAAGGTCAGGTCCTGGTTGTTCATCGGTGGCGATGACGACAGCAACTCATCATTTGTTGTGAACTCGTTGATGACTGATGAGTCCAATTTGTGCTCAGAATGTTTGGTGACATGTTGGATATGCCTGTGCAGCTGCAGTCAGAGAGTCTACTAGATGAAGGGGAAAGTCTTTTCTCTGATGACGCTTTTGTTTAGCATAAGTCCACTACAACAGAAAGAAACGCTATGCAAGAACTCCACCGAACATGGTGATCAGGAATCAAGAAGTGACCTTAGGACAATACTGACAACATATAAGGCAGACACAAAACTGATGTTGGCCTGGGTAGCATCTCATCACACCAAGTCGTTGTGCAACCATTTAGCGAACCATTAACATGTACAATATGCAGGGACACAGCAGTCTGGCTCACTAAGCCAGTAAGGCAGTAAGCCAGTAAGTCAGTCAGCCAGTAAGGCACTAAGGCAGTACAAGGCAGGTCTGATTGCAAAGTTGTAGGGAGGGTGAGGACCCCAGAGCGTGCAGGTTGAGAGTGAGTGCGTGAGTGTGTGAGTGAGGGAGGCAGGGAGGGAGGAAGTGAGTGAGGGAGGCAGTGGATGAAAGGAGGGTTCTGTTGCTGGCATGCAGCAGCACGTGTACTCCGCGCCACAACACACCCGACTGTTTACCTCCAGCTGCTATCGACCTGGAGCTTCTACTGGGGCAGTCAGTGAGCTGCTCACAAGTACTCACAGCTGATCACAGCTGATCACAGCTGCTCATATCTGCTCACAGCTGCACACAAGTACTCACATCTTCTCAGAGCTTCTCACAGCTGCACACAAGTACTCACATCTGCTCACAGCTAATCACAGCTGCTCACAGCTGCTCACAGCTGCTCACAGCTGCTCATCGCACAGACACATAGCGGATGTACACGGCAGCCTATGTTTGGTTGGTTGGTTGTTGGAATTTTAAGTCCTGGCAACCTATAAGGGCATATTAGGACGGGTACTGACTTGTGACAGTGCGCACTCATGGTGAATCCTTTATAGTGCTGCCCCACTGGGAAATCAGGCCACCAGTACCATGGCCCGATATCCCAATCAGTCACATTATCCTGTCACCGAGCTACCCAGTCCTTACCATATCCTATTAAAGCCAAGCTAGGTAGCGACAAGTATCAATTTTATAAATCATCGGTTTGATGACAAGTATCAATTTTATAAGTCATCGGTTTGATGGATCTCCGGCATGCGAGGACTGCACTCTACCGAGTCGGCCACCGCATCCGCTGCCTATGCTTGATTATAAGCCCAACCGGTGTGCAATCAATCAATTATGGAGCAATTAAAAGCGCAGTTTGCGGGGCGTCAACACTGACCGATTGGTTGGTTGGAGATTGGGAAGCAACAATACTAACTCGGCTATTCCGACAAACCCAAAACTGGAAGTGGTTTATGTTTCTTTATACTGACCCTCTAGAGATGCAGTGACTAGAATTTAATAAATTGCTTGTTTTATTTATTTAATGACGCCTCTAGAGCAGATTGATTTGTATGATCAGCTATTGGTCGTCAAATATATGGTAATTTCTTTGGAGGAAACCCGCTGCCACCAAATAGGAATCTCTTTCCTATAAGCAGCAAGGAGTCTGTTATGTGCACTTTCCCACATATAGGACAGCACATACCACATCCTTTGATTGAACAGTGACTAGGAATCAACAAACACCACCAGCGCATTAAATAAGGATTGTTTTACTGCATGATCTGCACTGTTAAAGCCAGATAAGGCTGCCATGTACACTGGCATTGATTGTGTCGTTGCTAAGTTCCACTCTGGTGTGGATGTGAATTGATTGTGGAGTGATGACGCAGCATCAACTGTTATCTATTCATCATGTTGGCGCTGGTTATGAGCAACTGCATGGGTGGAACACTTCGCCCCTGGCATGCTCCGGGTCATATTGACATCGTTTATTAAACAGAGGTCGTGTAATGCTCGCAGGTCCGATTGGAGGAAAGTCTTAGATTGTGAAAGTGTCACGTGGTATCAACATGGCCAGTCCAGGAAGCCAAGGCCGCTGTCCACCAAGGGCAAGTCAATACGCTGGGCATGCATGGGGTTTTACATCCTAGCAACATAATAACCCATATCAGGACATATATCTAATTGTGAGAGTGCACACTGATGGCAATTTATATAGTGGTGCCCCATTGGGAGACTAGGCTCCGGTTACCATGACCCCATATTCCGCCCAGTCACATTTTCCTGACAGCGAGCTAACCAGTTCTTGCGCTGTCCAAATAATGCCAATCGCCCAGGCTAGGTATCAATAGTGTAAGTCATTCGGTTTGACTAGACCAGCATACAAGCCCCCGACTTTCTACACATGAGTGCTGGCGATCTGCGCCGGTTCGGCCACCGTATCTGGTCGCATACCTTGACACTCTCGGCGGATTGCTGCGCATACAACAGTGGAAGTAGTTAGTGGCTCTGATGTAGCCTATTTCAGCAGCATCCACTGCAGTCTACATACAACAGAAGGAAATGCTATACAAGAATTGAAGAAGTCGGTGATCAGGAATCATGTGTTCACGGGTTCAAAGTGACCTTAACGTACTATACTGACAAATAAGGCACGAAACAGCTGTTGGTCCTGAAACCAGGTCTTTCACACCCAGTCGCCGCGCCACCAAATCAGGACAGCGCTGATTCAGAAGAGGTGAAAGGAGCTGGTCATGGTGTGTGCGAGTGTTTGGCAGTGGGTGAGCATCATGATTAATGTGAACTCAAGGCGCTGATTTGCGAAGACAAACTCCGGCGCGGAGCATTGTGGGATCGTAGTGCGTCCGGTTAGTTAACTTGTCCCCCGGGTGGGGGCGCCGTGGTCGCCGGAGGTAGACAAACGCCAGGTCCCAGAGCGGGGTGCTGCTGGTGGTCGGGGTGGTTGTGCGTGGTTGTAAGTGGTGGTGGGAGGAGGAGGCAGTAGGTGGTGGGGCGGGGCAGTGTCCCGTCAGACGGGCGTGGGTTCTACTCCAGGTGGGGTGGTGGTTTTGATGGCGGGCCTCGCCGCGGGCGCTGCCCGCCGCCCGCGCCGCCCGCGCCTCGCGTAGGATTGCTTCACATCTGGCATCGTGCTGGGGCCGACGCTGGGGTCGGGCCCGGAAGTCGAGCCCCGCCCTCATGACGATGGGATCAGGTGACGGCGGCCGGGCGGCGAGGGCGGTGGTCCGGCATCAGGGCCCCGGCCCAGGGTCAGGGTCGTGGTCGGGGCCGGGGACGGGGTCAGGTCCGGGGGACGGCCCCGGCCCCGGAGGGAAGGCTATCCCGACCATCAAGCACCCGCCGCCCTGCTTCGTCATCCCGGACCTCTCCTTTGACATCGACGACGACGATCACGATGATGAAGTCGGCAACGAGAACAGCAACGACAACGCCCACGACAACGGTCATCTCGATGGCGGCGATGAAGCCGTCATAATCAATGCCGTCAGCAACATCGGCAATATCGGCGTGGACGATTATACCGGAAGTATTGTATCCGGAAGTGACACAGAGGATGCGCGCGCAATAGCATGTGGCGCACAGACTCTGATGCCGAGTCCGGAGAGAGATCACCTGCAGCAAAAGCAGTCCCCGTACAGCGACAGCGGGGTCATTTCCGGTTTCGGCGAGGTCAGCGGATGTAAACTTCCGGTCGTGGCGAGCAGGACATCGGAACTGGCGCTTCCGCAGCTGCTCGCTGGACCGCGGCGGGTGGCCTCGGAGAACGGCAGCCTGGCCGTGTTGGGCGCGGGGCGGAACCCGGAGAGGACGCTGGCGCCCGCCAAGGACCACCTCAGCGTGCCCGAGGACGTGGGATACAACGTAAGCGAGGCGTGGATGGAGTGGGGGGCGAGGGTCTGGCGGGAGAGTGAGGCGGACGAGTGTCGTGGAGAGTGTAGTGAGTGAGTGTGGCTTGAAAGTGATGAGGGAGAGTGTGGCAGGAGAGTGTGATGGGAGAGTGTGGCACGGAGTCTGGCAGGAGAGTGTGGTGGGAGAGTGTGGCGGGAGAGTGTGGTGGGAGAGTGAAGCACAACAGTGTGGTGGGAGAGTGTGGCAGGTGAGTGAGACTGGGGGATGAGGCCTGAGAGTGTAGCGCGAGAGTGTGGTGCGATAGTGGAACGGGGCTGTGGCAGGAGAGCCTGTGGCGACAGTGTGGTGGGGGACTGAGGCACGAGAGTGGGGTGTGAGAGTGTAGCATGAGAGTGAGGCGTGAGAGTGTGGTGCAACAGTCAGGCGCAGTGTGTAGCTCGAGAGTCAGGTGGGAGAATGTGGCTTGAGAGTGGGATAGAGGAGTGTGGCGCGAGAATGGCGTGAACAAGTGGCGCAAGAGTGGGACGTGATAGTTTGGTGCAAGAGTAAGGCAGGAGAGTGAGGTGGGAGAGTGAGGTTGGAGAATTTGCCATGATAGTGGGATGTGATAGTATGGCATGAGAGTGTGGTGCGAGAGTGTGGCATGAGAGTGTGGCGTGAGAGTGAGGTGGGAGAATGTGGCCCGAGAGTGTGATGTGATAGTGTGGCACACGAGTGTGGCATGATAGTGTGGCACGAAAGTGTGGTGCAAGAGTGTGGCACAAGAGTGAGCCGTGAGAGTGTGGCACGAGAGTGTGATAGTGTGGCATGAGAGTGTGGCATGAAAGTGAGGTGCAAGAGTGTGGCACGAGAGTGATGCGCGAGAGTGTGGCACACGTGTGTGGTGTGATAGTGTGGCACGAGAGTGTGGCATGATAGTGTGGCATGAAAGTGTGGCGTGAGAGTGTGGCACGAGAGTGAGGCGTGAGAGTGTGGCGCGAGAGTGTGGCGGGAGAGTGTGGCACCAGACTGGTCGCAATGTTAACCTCACTATTAAGGGATTGATGATGATGATGATGATAACCATGATGATTAGATCTGTGTCACAACTAATTTATGTTGGTGTTCACTATGTGGCACATTATTAATTACAGATGATTGACTGAGTTCAGTGCCATCTTCCTGTGTGGCAGGTCGTGGGTTCGATCCACAGCCAAGTAAAATTAATGACTTATAAAAAGAAAGTATTCTTCTCGTTACCTAGCCTAGCACTCAGCTTTATCAGGATTGGGGACGCAGCATTAGAAGTAGCATTAGAAGTAGAGAAAGCAATTATCTGAGGTTATAATTGTCCGAAATAATTGACAACTGAATTACGCCATACTACTTCGCAGAATAACAATTATTATTGTGCTGACCTAGTTCAATTATAAGCTTCAAGTGTCTTATATAATTATATATTTTATTCTTTGTTCCTTCCATACAAATTAGCAAACAAAAGATAACAGAAAAGGAGCCAAGTCAGATTTGTATGGATCAAGGTTATAACTCTGGCTGGCCCTTTAGACCTACCGTACATTTTTATTGAACTAAATAGTTGGCGAAATGGGCCATTAGGAGGTGGGTGAAGCACCGCCTGGAGGAAAGGAGAGGAATTAGGGGAGCTGCTTGGAAGCAGTCCTCCCGGTCTCCAGGCCGCACCCAAGCCTCCAGTAACCCATAGTAGAAAGGAGCATATCAAAAGGAAAGGTTACAGGAGCAGTCGTAATAATAACAATACAAGACAGGAGAATTACATACACAATAATATTTGCATAAGTGACATAATGTGACATCATGGCGCTGATTAGCGAAGACAAATTGAGGAGTGGGGCATTGTGGGATCGCAGTGCATCCAGTTCCCTTCTAGGCGCCTCAGTCGGGGGAGGGGGGGGGGGGGGGTACAGTAGGGTGGGTGGTAGTGGTTGGGCGGGGTGGGGTGGGGTGGGGTGGGGTGGGGTGGAGTGGCGTGGGATGGGGAGGGGTGGGGTGGGGTGTTGTTTGGTGAGGTGGGGTGGCGTGGGATAGGGAGGGTGGGGTGGGGTGTTGTTTGGTGGGGTGGGGTGGCGTGGGATAGGGAGGGGTGGTGTGGGGTGTTGTTTGGTGGGATGGGGTGGCATGGGATGGGGAGGGGTGTTGTGGGGTATTGTGGGGCGGGGTGTTGTGGGATGGGGTTGGGTGGGGCGGGGTGGGGTGGTTGTGTGTGTGCGTGTTCTGTAATTAATTATTTTAGCACAGAGACAGATGTGTATCAGAACAATGGCCAGGACGCCGTCTCAGTCAGAGGGGCACATCCTCAGTTGCATTGGTATTATCAGTTGTATTGATAATATCAATTGTATTGATAATATCAGATGTATTGATAATATCAGTTGGATTGATACTATCAGTTGTATTGATACTATCAGTTGTATTGATACTATCAGTTGTATTGATACTATCAGTTGTATTGATACTATCAGTTGTATAGATAATATCAGTTTTATTGATATTGTCATGGGGGGGCGATGAAAATGGGAAACATGGCGCCTAGAGCGGGACTCGAACCCACATCTCTTTGCATTCCAGGCCAGTGTGCTAACCCTTACACCACCTAGGCTCACTGATATCACCACACTACCCACGCCTACCTGTCTATGTGGTTACTTGCCTGAGAGGTCAGTGCAAACCACTACACTCGTCCCCCTGGAATTGTAAGTCTTGTAATGCTTACAATTACATACATCCAGGCAGTGCACTTACACATTCACAGGGTAGGTTCAACAACTCTACAGCCCGTAGCTTATCGATACTATCGGTTGTATTGATAATATCAGTTGTATTGATACTATCTGTTGTATTGATACTATCAGTTGTATTGATACTGACAGTTGTATTGATACTGACATGTGTATTGATACTGACAGTTTTATTGATACTGACAGTTGTATTGATACTATCAGTTGTATTGATTCTATCAGTTGTATTGATACTATGATTTGTATTGATACTATCAGTTGTATTGATGCTATCAGTTGTATTGATACTATCAGTTGTATTGATACTATCAGTTGCATTGATACTCAGAACTGGATCAGTGTGAGTCTCTAGTGAGGCCGAGCGCCAGGTGGCGACAAGTAAAAGGTTATTACCCATCCCATTCTTCAGTCATCTAGAATAATCTTGATGAACGATTCACCCCCTATGATTGTTTGGTAACCCTCATTTTGATGTAGGTGGTGTCTTAGTTTTATTTTTAGGGTCAAGTCTCAAATCTCTACAGACAACAAAATAGAAACCTTCACAAACTGCTTGAGCAGTTGAGAATTACTACACCGGAAGTCATTGCTTCGACTTCCGGTCGGGTTAGTAAGAATGCATGCGCTATTTAGAGCGCACGATACCCACAGGTCAATCTAAGTGGATATAGCATAAACATTTACAGTTTTAATAATTTTAATTATTAATTAATAACCGCATGTAAGACAGGTGCTATTATTATTGTTGTAGTGTTATTATTATTATAATAATTATTATTGTTCATTTATTTTATTCGACAGCTGGTTATTGAGTTTCCCCAACAAAATTTAAATCCGTGTTTTATTCTTTTATGTTAAACCAAATTAACCTCGTTCATAATTAAAGTGGGGGACCTATTTATATCTCGCCATTTATTGGGGCCCACTATTATTTAACGTGGGTTGATGGCTAAATGAACTATTCAACAAATATGAGGGGCGAGAACTCCATCAACAATCAGAGGTGTCTATTGAAGATGGTTTAATTTTCGCTAAGAACATGACGTCCAATCCCAGGGGGCATAATCGATTACCACTACCGGGGCGATTTGGGTCACCCCAGTTGCTAGAATTTCAAATCGAAAACGGCGAATGGAGTTGAAAAAACACATGCCGTGTGCAAAACGACCAGACCCCAGTCACCCACCTATTTGCTGAGGTTTGCTAGAAACGATGATGTCACATGTGCACTGGTACCGTCCTGCAGGATAACAGCTACGAGTACCAGTCCTACATGGTTTGTTTTGGTAATAACACAGATTAATGAAATGGAAATATAACTAAACTATGCAATCATAAAAATACTTTGATCCTATTTTGCTGTAGTTATATCGGTTATTAAAAAAAAGAAAACAGCTTTGGATTAAGCCACCATTTTTTCGAGCCCAAGCATGGAGAGGCGTATTCGAGTATTCAACCCTAGTCTGTAGGATGTGTGCATGCGCCAAAAAGTGGTTCCGGTGAACCGAGTTGATTAATCGATGACGCCCAGGGGTACACTGTCCCGTCATAGAATAGTGCAGAGAATGATTACATCATTTTGCATAGTCCAATGCTTTTTGAGTTTCAGCCTTTTATTTAAATATAAAGATAGTATCGTGGTCGTCACATGTAACTGGCTAACATTTGAAATATTCGAAGTGGAAATATGCGAAGTAATGTTCGCATGCACATACCTAGGAATTCTGAGAACCTAGCCTTGAGCAGTAATGAGTTAAATTTCAATCTGATACAATTGGTCTTCCTCATTCCACTGGTCCTTGCCTTAAGGCCCTGTCACATTACGGCCTATGGTGTTAGCATATGTCGGCGTATGCGGTTTTCGACCCATACACCATCATACGTCGTCATACGCCGTCATACGCTACGCACAAGGTCCCAGCGGCATCTGAAGCGTATGCCCAGCATATGCCTAACCTATGCCTAACATATGCCTAACCTATGCCTAACCTACCCCGAGCCTATGGGGGCATATTCAAAGCGTATCCCGACCTATGCGCAGCGTACTGTGATGACGTTTGACGGTTGTGATTGACACGTTCAGCATATGCCCAACCTATGCGTAACCTATGTCAGCGTACACATAGCATACATCAAGCATATGAGCAGCATATGAGCAGCGTATGAGCCATATGCCGCCATACGCCAACAATTTTTGAGCATGCTGAAAAATAATGTGGACAGACGCGAGTATGATGGCGTATGATGGCGTATGACGGTGTATGACGGCATATGCCAGCATATGCGTAGCGTATGCATAGCATATGCGAAGCATATGATGGCGTATGATGGAGTATGGGTCGCAAATCCATACACTAACGCCATACGCCGTAGTGTGACACCACTTTTACAGAAAGTTGGGGGTACGCAAGAGACACCCGACGGGTGTCAATCCAGCGTATGCCCAACCTATGCCGACATACCCCTAACCTATGCGTAACCTATGCCGGCATATGCATAGCATACACCTAGCATATGAGCAGCGTATGATCCATACGCTGCCATATGCTGACAATTTTGAGCAAGGAAACAGGCTTGTTGGAGGATCGGCGTATGATGGCGTATGACAGCGTATGACGGCGTATGCATAGTGTATGCGTAGCGTATGGCAGCGTATACCGACGTATATGACATAATGCGCTTACGCCGCTGTACGCTCCCGCAAAAAAACCTAATGTGACAGCCCTTTATCCAAGTGCCAGCCCAGGTAGTGACAAGCATCAATTTGTAAGTCCTGTTAAATATTGACTTAAATCTAGATAAGAGCTTCAGAAGAGTTGATACTGTGCGGCTACAAGGGTGGGCTGTTACCGGAACGTAACGCGACGGAATTGGCTCAGCGTCATCCGTCAATGTGACACCTGCGGAAGAGAATCAGCTTTCGAAACCCGATAAAATCCATCCGCTGCAATGATCAAACAAAACTGCAACAGATCAAACAAAGCAACTGCTCTGAAGCAGCAGGACGCGGGTCGCAGCTGTGGACGCCTTGTAAAGGCAGCCTCACAGTACCCGATATCTTGACTTGGATATTGATGATCTGCTTCTAAGTTATTGTAGTCGTCCGTACATGAGCTCCACCACCACGCGGTGGCAGCAGGAACTACACTGCCCACTGACGAGGTTCCACTGTGCCAGGTGGTGCCACACTAGCCACTGTGCAGTGCCCTGACTGGGTTGCCCGCTAGTGCATGTGGCTAGGTTACCCTCCTCCCAAACCCCAACAGAGGTGACATGGGACCGAGCTGGTCAGGGCGCGGGTCACTTGATTGTGGACGCAGTGGGGGGTGGATCGATATTAAATGGCTGAAGCATACGCGCTCGTCCTTATTCATCGTGTGTCTGCGCGAGAGCCAGCTTCTGGGGCGGCTGACAGCGCCCTATCACATTATTCCGCCGTGTCCATCTAGGTAGACTCTTGGCCCTGCTAGGGTAGATTCAGGTTGACCAATCATGTGGCTGGAAGCTGGTATCGGGTCGATATTTCATTGCTGGATAGAAGGGGGTGGGGGTGTGGCTGGGGGCGGTCGTGAAGGGGCTAGTTGACATCAGAGCCAGAACGTGGTTCTCAGCCAGTCAAAGAGCCCGGCCCTATTAGTGTTGGTGCAAGGCGAAATATCTGACCAGGGAAATAACTGACCTTTTCAGGAGAGGCCCATTCTTAACGTTAAAGTTGCATGGTCCGATGAAATATTTATTTTTTAAACCCAAAACATGTATCTTAATTTGATTATATATATCCATCTTAGATATTGGTGCATTAACAAGTGATTTGGTACAGCATATATAGAATAATCAGTGAATTTACTACCTCATCCTACTTGAGAAACCCAGCACACAAGGAAGCCATTAACCAATTAGGTCAATCTCGTGGCCAGTAGCCTTGACCCTCATTCCAACTACCTAGTCAGGTTCCAGGATGTCCAGTGGTAATATTGCTGGCACCATAGCCTGGGTTGATATAAAATTGCAATACTTATGAGATGCTTTCCCCATTTATAAATGCTTTGTTTAAGTTGTCATAGATGTTATCGAATAACTATTGACTCAATACTTTTTTAGTGTTTACTGATGCAATTGTGATAATTAAGCAAGTGACATGCTAGAAAAGCAGTCCAAAAAGAACAACACATAGTTAGGGTCAAACAAAGAATGGAAACAACACATGCATAAGAAACGACACATGAAGCCAACTGAGTATGCATTTTGTTTTTATAAATGCCTTGTTTAAGTTGTCTTACATGTCATAGATGTTATCAAATAAATATTAACTCAATACTTATTAAACAAACAACTAATGGTCACTGATGCAATTGTTATAATTAAGTAAGTGACATGCTGGAAAAGCAGTACAATAATTAATAAAGACACATAGTTAAGGTCAAACAAAGAATGGACACAACGCATGCCAACATAAGAAATGACACATGAAGCCAACTGAGTATGCATTTTATAAATGCTTTTACATATCTTACATATCATGGATGTTAGCAAATAAATATTGACTCAATACTTATGAAAAAAAAAGTTCACTGGTGAAATTGTTATAATTCAAAACCAGACATAGATAATCACTTTTTGGGCTAATAAATTTATTAATCAGGCTTAATAAATTTTTACACAGCCTTTGTAATTCTATCACTATAGAACAATATTAATTGAAGCTCCTCTCAATAGTAAAATTGAGCCTATTCGCTTTTATCTACACTAATTTTGCAGGTAGTACAACCTGATAAACAATATGACTACAGTTAAATATTGCTTATGTGCAGGTCAAATAGTGATTAGTTATCTCACACAACTCATATGATAATTAGTCTACACAACCACAGATTCGAGCTGTAGACTTTACAATTGGTTTGACTCTTCCAGTGATACTGGTACTGTGCTCAGGATGATGTATATGAGAACTGTATAGTACTATTGGACCTTCCCTCTTATCATTGGAAGTTCGCTATCTGAACACAGTGAAACCCCGATTGTTTATCCCCCCTCCCACCAAAGTAACATGAACTTAGACATAACGTAGAAGAATCATTTAAATCTTCTCTTTAAAAATCTGAGAACTGACAAGTTTTTTTAGTGAATTAATATCGTGTTTTGTTTGGTCTTTTTAGATCAAAACGGTAAAAGGTGGTAGAAAGAAAATCGTTTTAAAGAAATAAACTGTTGTTTTGGCTACTGAAAAGCTTTATTAAAGATCAATTTGTATTTAATTCCTACCATAACAACAAAAATATATTCTTGAACCCCGATTTAGCGTGACCCCAGTTTTTCACAATACTATTTTAAGGAAATCAACAATCGTGTTATTATAGGGCCATACTGCATTTGTAATTGTAATAATGACATTTAAACATTCACGAGTGCAATTAGTTGCAATCACCTCCCCATGTGAAATAATACCACATATACGTAGATGTGGGCAGGTTGATACTATGTGGGAGTCTAGGTAGCCTAATGGTTAAGAATGGCAGAAATATAGGCTCTCGGCCAGCTCTCGACCTGTAAAGTTACATCTGACACCATGTAAAGTTAAAACTCAGGAACGACTGCACAGGAACGGCCAGTAAATTTGTCCGAACAGAACTAGAAAAGACATGGAGGAGCGCACGTTAGGACGTGAGAACCTGAAAATCGGCCTCTCACGATCAAGTCTTATTTTTGGCATTAATCTTACTCTTAGTTCAAAATTAGGGTTTATTTTTGCATATTTCGTTATATTTATACATTTCGGATGATTTTGGGTTCATATAAAGTAACATCACTAGGGTATTTATTTGCAGGGAACCGGAAAATACACAGACAAACGCAGCGTAGGGCATGAGGACCAGGATATTGGCCTCTCACGATCGTTTTCGTCGTGTTTTCTTTTAAATGACTTATTTTGGGCATTAATGTTACTTTCAATCCAAAATTAGGGTATATTTTGTATTCATTTATTTATATTTATACATTTGGGATGTTTGGGATTTAATATAAACTAACAACAGTCAACACTACAATATGTTGCTGTATCTGTCAACAAGTCAAGCCCGGTTGCCAGGCAATTTTAAACAAATTGCCAGTTATCTAGCAACAGGGTAACTTTTCGGATTTTGAATAGTTAGAAGACAATACATCATTTGTGTGGTCAGAAATGGTAAGAACAGCACTTTGGGGAGCTGACTTGAATAGTTTGATGCTTAATTAGTTTTATTTGATAGAATTATTCCGATCAGAACTGAGAAAATATGTGAGACCGCTGAGAAGGGAGTGGGGACCAGGAGATCGATTTCTCATGGTCGATTTTGTCGTCTTCTGTAAAATACCTTTTATTTTTGGCATTAATGTTACTTTTAATCCAAAATTAGGGTTTACTTTTGCATATATACTTATATATATATACATTTAGAATGTTTTGGGGTTTTAGATTAACAGACTGGAAATTAAATTGAAAGAATTTTGAGGCAATATTTTCTAAATTATTATATTAGAAACACTTTCTGCTCTGATAAGGCCATGTTGGAATTTGCCAATCCAACTGGGGATGGTAAGTGGATAAACTAATATAAAACTTTGTACTAGTCAACACTACAACAGAGAGAAGCACAGCCCAGCCAATAACAACACTGTCAGTGGAAATTGCCAGGTTCGGTTTCTGGACGCTGCCTGTTTTCAACTGGACTGGTGATGTTGTTAACTGTGTACTGCCCTGACATGGACTTGGATGTTTTCGGCCGCAAAGAATTGGCTATGCCACTTCTCACATGGAGCACTTTTCAAATTGGCTTGATAGTTGACTAATATTCACCAAGTCAACTTCTGGGTATTCAGGGGCGTAGCTAGGTATATGTGCGTTCGCCAAGACATCCTCATCGTTTTGTCAAAAATAAATAAAAAGTGAATTTTGCCCTATCTATTCCATGTAATAAGGGCGATAACTCTGGTTAGTGAAAATAAGGAATTATGTACATTATCAATAAAGAATGGAAACCAGGCAATGTTAAAGAGACTAGAACTGTAAATACAACCAGAGAGAAAAACACAACTTTAAGTCAATCCAAGTGTCTTCAATAAATGTTTGGACGATCCCCTAATCGTATATAGGCTCCAGGAGCCCTAAAACAACATTTTGAAGGGAGGCATGTAGTAGTCCTGAGTGTCGAAAACTCAAGTCTAAAATGTGTAAAATCCGCCAGCTTAAGCTTAAGTGGCCCCCTAAACCCCCTGCCGAAATTAGGAGTACACATCGTTAAAGGTCTAGCTACGCCCCTGGTATTGCTATTTATTTTACCATGTATTTATTGCACTCATATATTATATGTATTTCACTGAATTAACCATGCCTTTCACCATAGCTGTTTCATCAATAGCTGGTAGGACTGTCATTTAAATTTAAAAAGTAACATTATGCAAGTAACCAAGAAATATGACCCACGATAGTTGTACTACTGAAAGATGGCCGGGTAGTTTATTCTAACATTAGGCAAATAATAGGTTATTCTAACATTTAGGCAAATAATAGCTGAAACGGTTAAATATATAAAAATATATATATATTTCGGGTCTTTTGGAGATTTTAAATTAACAGACTAGAATTTAAATTAACACAATATCATTTAAATTAATACTATAATATATTATTACATAGTCAAATCGAAACCTTTTTCTGATCTGATAGATCTAGGTTCGAATTTGCAAATTCAACCTGGGATGGTAAATGGATAGCCTATAAACTAATATATTATAAGATAAATTACGATTTCCTCTGCTACTCACCCTATCCTAGGATAGGGTGAGTAGCAGGGGAAATAGGAAGATCAAATTTTCTGTGACTGAAAATTCACCAGCTTAATCAACTGATGTACAAAAAACATACACACATAAAACAACTAGGTGTTTTCAGATTTTCCGTCTAATATTGTCCCATCTTAGTTGGAAATATGAGATCAAATGTAAGTATGTGGTTTGTTTTTAAAAAAAAACTTCTTCAGACCATGCAGCTCTAAAACATGGTTCGAACACATGGGTTCAAATCCCATGACCTACAACGACTTACATCAGTAGGTCAGCCCACATCACATCACATGAAAACAAACAAATGATGGTGCCGTGGCGCCATCACTAGAAAATGCCAGGTTACCAGGCTATTTTTTATTTAGGTCATTCTGCATCATGTGGTCATCGCGAGATGTCAATAGTGGTCATAGTGACAGGACTTTTGGCAAGCTTGTCATAAGTATTTTGGGTTCTTTCAGCCCAAATTACTTCAAGACTAGCCATTTTTCATCAAAATGACTCCAGACTAATGATTAGTAGGTCATAATGATCAATTTGATATATTTATCTAAAAAATAAGACAAAAATTCAATCGCGATCGGACTATGCAACTTTAACTGTCTGTACTTATATGTAATGTGTTCAATCCTAGTGATTAAACGCCAACATGTTTAGGATTGGGAGATATGGATATGGCCAGATTAGCTTTTTTTAATAAACTTCAGTATATAGTCAGTTATTTCGCAAATGTCAGTTATTTAGCCTAGATTCCTGGGGCTGGTGCTGATACTTCAACTGAATATAAAGGTGCACATTCTGGGCAGGCTTTGTGGAAGGATTACGGTAATTAGGCTCTGGGGAATAGTTATATCGAGACCACAAGCTGCATCTCACAGGAAGCAGCCACAGTAGCGATGGTCTCGTATTTAAATGTGACGACAGAATAATTTGCAGTCATAAATCTGTCAACGCAACATAAAGAAGAGGCTGAACCAAGCTGAGCAAAGAACACCAGGGGTGGAAGGTGGGTGGAGAGGTGGGAGAGGGTGGGAGTGTGGGATGGTGGGGCGCAGGGGGTGGGAGGGTGGGAGGCGGGGGTGGGAGGCAGGGAGGAGGGGTGGGGTGGGGCGCGGTGGTGGGATTGTGGGGCGAGGGGGTGGGAGGAGGGGACGAGATCTGGGAGGGTGGGATGCGGGGGTGGGGGGCCGACTTGGGTGAAGGGTTCGAGGCGGGGTGGGAGGAAGGGAGGAGGGGTGGGAGGAGGGGAAGATGGGAGGGTGGGTGGATGGTGAGGGAGGGTGGGAGGATTGGGAGGATGGGGAGGGAGGGTGGGACGAGGGGGTTGGAGGGTGGGACGAGGGGGTGGTATGCGGGGATGGCAGGAGGGGAGGAGGGGAGGGTGGGAGGAGGGGGAGGGTGGAAGGGTGGGAGGAGGGGGACGGCGGGAGGAGCTTTCGGCATTGAGTGCTGACCTCCAGCTCCCCACCCACGCACCTTCAACCAATCAGCTCCATCTTAGGTTTTCATCCAGGCGCGGCCAGTCGGTAGATGGTGCGATAAATGTCGTCTGCGTGGCAAACTGCGCAGCGACGCGCCGACGACATTTAATATCGGCGCAGGTGTGATTCCACTGAAAAGTAAATCCTCACTTCCGGTGAAGAACATGTCATCATTTCACTGAATTAAAGCTAAATGCAGACAAATCGTGCACCCTTTTAAACGCATACATATGTAATTATATATATTTATATATAAATTCCAGGGCTTGAATGACAATAGGAGAGGCCGTAGTACAGGAGGAGGCTGAAGGTGGCACCATCAGTATCAGTATGTAGATATAGGAGGTGAATACATCGAGGACAATGGTTGGTAGATAATGAATTAGAAGAAGAAGAATAATACTAATAATAATAATTCCCTTCCACGCCTTTATACTCGCATAATGCTTACACATCACATTTGCAAACAACATCTATATGTGGGTGTGTATGCATATAAGTTTACTCATATATGTGTATTTTATATGTATATATGTGTATATCGATTTATATATAATGTATATATATGTATATCTTTATATATGCATATGTAATGTACATATATATATGCATATTTATGTTCATATATGTATATATGTATGTCAGTTCACTAAGGCGAACACAGCCTGGGTGAACAAGTGATATTATATTAGTGTGTTCATCGTCACAATAATAATAACAATATTAATAAGCATACCCTTTAACCATTGGTGATATGCTCAGTCATTGGAGAAATAAGCAATTAATGTGAATGTCAATGAGAATCAATCAGAAGCCAGTAATCAATAACAATAACAAAAGAATAATAATAACCATAATCATCTTCACCGTTCTGGCTGAGCTTAACTCTGCCCTACATAAAAATGTACTGATATGAGCAGGAGAGTGGAGTTCCAATGCACCCTCCGGCGTCTGAGGAAGAAGTGGTGAGCTGTCTCATCACGGATCACGGGGCCGGGACCGGAGTTAGATGCCACCTGGTGGATTGAACCCAAACCTTTTCAACTATGTTTAGGATACATTAAACCCTGGCTGCCTGGTGGATCGAACCCAAACCTCCCTCAACTATGTCGGTTATACGTTCACCCCCGGTTGCCCGTTCCCTTACACCAGCATATACAAGTCCATATATCCTGGCTATATATCTATATATATGGATCTATATATATGTATGTAAATATGCAAATATATTAATAACTGTATATATGTGTTCATAATGTGAATATATGTGTATATAGAGATATAGGCATATAAACAATATATTTCGGCAGGAGGTGGCAACAGATTGACGGCGAAACCGTGAGTGTGAAAACTTGACTGTGAAGCCTTGACTGTGAAAACTTGATTATGCAACCTTGACTGTGAAGCCTTGACTGAGCAGACTTGACTGAGCAGCCTTTACTGTGAAACCTTGACTGTGAAGCCTTGACTGTGAACACTTAAGTGCTGTTGTTGTGTGATGTCCATCCGGTCTGGAGATCTAGGCTCCTGTGTGTTTCAATGGTGTCGGTTTTGTTAACAATGGAGTGGTGCTGGCTGAGTAGTTAGCAGGTTATAGTGGCAGCAAACCGAGTGGAACATTCCATTTGTTAATAGGGGTGGTGGGTGACTACTAGCATGACTAGAGACTCTACAATTCGGTGAGGAAATGGGCAGATGCGGAGTGATGGTAGCGGCACCTGGAGGGAGAAGTGGGAAGTAGAACTGTGCCTGCCTAGTAGCAGACCAGTTCGCCCCCCAGGTCGCTCACTGCCTCCCGCAAGGAGCTCAAATAGCAGTTGGATGTTATAGTAGTTAGTTGACAAATATCAGCACAAATACAATTAGAGTAAATGCCAATAACAATTGGCAGGCAATTACCTATTTAACAATAAACATATCACAAATTGATACATTCTATAATTAGATATAATGGTGACAGTAACTACTAATACAGGTATAATTTGTATAGCTTGAAACAACCTATTTTTTAAACTTTGTCTAAGGATCCATCCAAGGTCTAATGTTATCCGTCACCGATCTGTGTAGTATGGCTATTATTCAGCCCTACTGACTGTCCTCAGTCGCATAGGCGAAAATATAGCACAGGCTTTGAAAATAAGCCAAACCCCAAAATCACTGAAAGTCAAATTGAACATTTCTAACATGCATTGTCACCTATCAACATCCAGGTTGTCCTTCCCGGTGCGATATCAAATACTCATAACACCGTTTGGGTACTCAACGTCGAACCCTGCTTGGCACACCGATTCTCTGACCTACTGGGTTCAAACTCAAATAGCACATTGTAAGTGTGATATTTTATTACAGTACATAGAATATTACAAAAAACAAGGTGTGCAAGAAGCAAAGATGATTCGTTACTAGCAATCGTAATATCAAATGTGGTGCATATGATCGCTGTGTAGATAACATGAGTGGCAATATTTGGAATAAACTGCCCGCTGCAACACGAAATGCAGAAAACGTATCAGTGTTTAAACAACTATTGAAAAATAAGGTAACATAATAATACAAATGATGTTTAAATGAATTAACACAAAGCATAGTGAAAGCGGGATTTGAACAGTTTGCAATCTACAAACAGTTACAAGCCATAAACAAGAAGCAAGACAACCTAAATTATTACTAAGACTAAATTTAAAAAGATTGACTAAAATTGGACTAGTGCTGCCAAGCGGTGAAAACAAGTGGTAACGCACTTCTCCGTTATGAGCAGGGTAAATAAATCCATCAGAACAACAAAAGAAGAAGATATTCCTTTCTGAGATACATGGTAAAATCACGTGACTAGACTTAAAAGCATGTAAAAGCTTCCTCTAAAAGGCCTTTGAACCTATAGGCAGAGCACCTACGGACCCCCGCCCCCCCCCCCACCCCCTACACTCACACGCACAGTACGCCCTGCTATCAATGATCCTGATTATATTATGCGCGACGGTCGTCACAGTGGCTGATAACGAAAGCCTGTGTTGCTAATAAATCAATCACATAACTATCTGAATAATGATATCATTGATTAAGCCACATAATTAACTGAATAATCAGACCATTGATTAATCCATTACAGCCTGTGACCCCTGTATCAAAAGTAGTTCTTGTGTAAATCTGTACAGATGAAACAGCAATCTTACAAAGCCATGTTTCATGGAAACAGTACAATTATCTGTTATTATTAGTTAGTAAGACACAAGACACATTTGTTGGATTGAGTGGCACTCTGGCTGGCCCCTAATATTTAACTTACCCCAGTTATTCATTTAAAATAAAAAATAAAGCTTGAGTTCCTGAGCAACTGGCCGATATAAGTGTACGGCTATTTGGGCGTGGGGTGGGGGTCTAGGGGGCTGGGGTGGTAGGTGACTCCCGCCCGACCTCTCAGCATCCAATCAGCGGCCGGTTCTTTAGTCACTGTATGCAAGCACCGCCCACGTAACGTGATAGGAGTCAATCCTGTTGGCTCCTCACGTGTATTCGTTCCTCTGCTATTGCAGTGTCATTGGTCACGCATCACGTGACCCACCGCCAGCCTGCACCAGTCACATTGTAGAGTTGGTACCCAGCTATGTGGCTGTGCAAGTAGGCTGTAAGGAAATACGATACAGACAAGAACAGAAAGTAAGAGTGAAGAAAGTAAGAGAAGGCAAGCCTTCGATCTTTATTTTTATAGTACATAGGTTCCCTGGTATGGTGTCACACCACCCCTGTTACCCAATAGGAGAAGAGCATTTCCAGGCTGCCTGGCAACTGGTAGTCTGCCCACCACCAGTGGCTGCCTGGCCACAACCAACCTTGACATGGCTGCTCATCACAGCCTGATTGTGTTGACCCTACTGGATTGTGTTACACCTCTACTCAGGCAGAAAGGCCAGGTCCTGAGTGCAACTACACTCAGGCCTGCCAGCACTCACTATGTCATTCACATGGAACTCAGCTATAACCCAACCAATACATGTATATATATATATACATACAAGCTCACCTGGCTAGGCATACAAATAACACATAACACAATAGCACTCCCCCTTGCTGTATATCGGAATATTTTACAACAGGTAACCTCTCATGGTTGACGGTTGGCTGGTAGCCAGGTGTACATGGCTAGTCCACCTGGGTACTACCTATCGGTAGCCTACTGGCACCGATTGCCTCAGACGGGCACCAGAGGGCAGAGTAATCCCTGCCGCCACCACGTGATGGCGAGGCTCATGGGACTACTACAATTCCATCGAATTAGACTAGACGACTTTGACAAGGAGATAGATCATACAGGGTGGTGCAGAGACACTATCTGATTTTATCTCTGGCATCTATATTTGATTATACTTTGTGGTTTGTTTTTTGCTTTTTGTTCCTACTGAAAGCATTAGCTCTCCAACTGGGTTAACTGAGAGCATGAGAGGACTTCAACGTATAACATATAGTATGCATAATCAAGTTGGGTGCCCGCCTTTGGCATTACAGGATCTAGGATCTTTATCACTACCTATCATGGGTCTTGAAATTACTGGGACAGGACATGGCACAGTGGAATGAAGAATGAAGAACAGCAATTATTCCCGATTGAAATTGTGATGCCTTTATCAATGAATCAATGACTCATCATCAACAGCATGCTGTCGGTCGCATTGCGACAAAGACTGCTTTCATTACTTGACCGCTCTCCATTTAGCTCTCCTGCTCTCCATTTAGCTCTCCATTTAGCTCTCTGCTGTGAGAGTGATGTCCATGAGTCGGTCTTAATGTGTCTCAGCTTCAGGTTTCTCTTGATGGTATCGTTGAACCGGAGACGAGGGCGCCCTCTCTTTCTGTAACCAGAAGACAGTTGAGTATAGAGGATCTGCTTTGGTAGCCTGTCTGATGACATCCTCATGAGGTGTCCAGTCCACCGGAGATTCTTTTTGATCAGAAGATGTTCCATAGAGGGCAGCCCTGTCTATTCGAGTATTTCCTTATTTGTCACTTTGTCCTTCCAGGTTAGCCTCATGATTGAATGCAGATGTCGCATCAATGACTATAATACAAAGAAAAGAAATGGATAACAATTTACAGTAGTTCAAAATAGACGACTATGTTTTTGGGTTTTGTTATTGTTGTTGATGTTGTGTTGACACTGTCCATAGCATGTAAGCTTGAGTGCTCGTTTTCAATGGGGCCAGCTAGTGGTTTAATCTTATCACACAGTAGGAGATGTTTTTGTTTCTCCCTCAGAATCAGGTACATGGTCTTTATTTAGTATCAGGTGTTCTGATAGGTATATTGTTTTTATTTTTAGATCACCCTTGGTACAAATAGCATATTAGTTTGTTGGTTTTAGTTTGTTGTTTGACTACAACTTATGAACTAGCCTACTCTACATGTATAGGTTTGTATATAGTTTGTAGCTGTTTGGTATCTAGAGTTTGTATCTGTTTGTTATTATGGTATTTCAAAATGTACCACTCTTATAATCAGATATTAATTAAATCTATGTGATTCGCGGGAATCAAATACACTTATTTGTTGATCTCTGAATTATTCATTTGCTGAAATTTCTGGTTTTTAATTTGTAATATGAGGTTTCTCTCCCGGGGGTTGCTTGCCTCATTAGGCCACCCACCAGTGATTGCGTAAACATACACACTATATTTGTGAGTCGTCATACTGAGTTTCCCCATGCGATAAGTCACTCTGTTTGATCTAACAATATACCTTTTTCTCCGAGCATGCGCAGTGAGCAGCCCCTAGCCATAACCGTAGTTCCTGTTACTGCCGTCAGAGGGAAGGTTATTGGTGGAAATCCTCTATAAGACCTTTTCCACGGAGCTTGCTGTAGCATCAGCTGCTACCCACATTATAAGTTCTTACCACTGCCGCCAGAGGGAAGATTGGTGGTGGAAATCCTCTATAAGACATTTTCCACAGGGCCTGGTAATGCGAAGTCATTTACGATGCGCAACATTGGTTCTTGCCACTGGTGGTGTATAATGGGTTGGTGGTTGACATCGTTCATAGCCCATTGCTCGCTATAATACCAAGTTGGACATACTCCTTATGTGTTGTTCTCATTCGTAACAACAAAAATGGACATAAATGGATAGAAAACACAGCATAAACATCCAGGATGTAATTGAATAACGCAGCAAAAAGAAGCCGCCCACATTGGTCGTGGGTGTCATGTTGAGCCAATAATGTTTGTTTTTGTTTTTTTGAGTCGTGCTTTTTATGTGATAAGACCGATTTGGATTATGGACGAAGACAAGTTGATGATGTGCTCTCGGTTAGGGTAATAGCGTGAACTGTATGTCTTGTGTAATATACTGTTTGCTGAGAATTTAACACAACCATGACTCACTTACTCATCATCTTTCTGAACAAGGAAGTGAACATTGACTTATATTGTCTGGTTAGTGTCTGGTATCCTCCCTGTTTATTGCAGTGCGAGTGATCGCCAGCGAATGTCACGGTTTGGGTGTGAGTTGAACATGTCAGTAGCGAGTGGTGGAATGTGACTGGCTGGTAATGTCTGCCACTAGGTGGTGGTTCGGCTACGAGCATAACATGGCTGGATGAATCAAGGTCATATGGTGGCACTATGGGCGGCCATGTTCAGCTGTGCCCAGCAATGACAGCGAATGAGTGCCAAGCCATTATTCAACCCAATGACTGGCATGGTGTGGAGTTATGCTTATTGTTATGATGAATGTTGAGATTAACAGAAATGGTGTCTCTAGAGCAGGATTCGAACCCACCTTTCTGCCATTACCCTACCTGGCGCCCAGGCCCAGCGCTATAAAACCAAAACAATGCAGTACTAGGACGGGTGGGTGGAAAAAGTGTGCACATCCTTGAGAAGTGTGAAGATACTGGCGAGCCAAGAAAGGCAGCAGAAGAGGTGTGACATTCTGCTGACCAATCAAATGGACCCATTCACCAGAAGTAGTGTCCAAGGCGCTGTGGGCTGGCGGGAGGGGGAGGGGGAATGTGTTGAATCCCGCAAATCAAATGCAATGAAAACATGGCGGACAATGTAAACTACACTCTTATCTTCAGGAGGGATGTCACATTGCATTGGTAGATTTGATTGCATCAGGGACCCGAGATAACCTATTGGTTAGGCGGACAGCCTCAAAATGGCAGAAATTTGCGTTCGAGTGCCACTCTAAGTGCAGTTTTGCCTTTCAATTGCCAAACTAGTTCCAAGCGACATTGGTTCCATAACCAGGATTCAGTCCAGGCAGTATGATGTGTGGTGTTGAACCTTCCCTGTGCGTGTACTACTTACTGTACAGGTGCAACGTGGATGTTTGTAACTGCAACCAGCAAAGAAAGAACTTCTAAAAAAACTGCAAACACTACAGAACAGAGCCCTGAAAATCTGCCTCAGAGTAGACAAGCTGCACCCCACCTATGACATACACAAAAGAACCAAAGTAAAATTGCTAGAAAATAGGAGAATAATTCATCTGAAAACATTAGCATACAGCTATAGTCAAGACAATAAACTCCTAACAAAACCACAAAGGGCAACTAGAGCAAATAATGCGCCACTACTAAAGCAGACCAGAAGCCAAATAAAAGCTCACGAGAGAAGCACGCTAGAAATGGCTGCCAAGGTGTGGAATGCCCAAACAGTAAAGGAACGACAAATTCCTGACCTAAAAACATACAAAAAATATCTGTGCAAAATAAGGCTAGGAACCCCCAACTAAGCTGCACCGCAAAGGGGCAGGTGATACATGTCACGGCCCACCAGCGAGACGCCCAATGGAAGGTAACCATACCAAAAGCACCCAGATAACACACCTCACAGCTGCGTACAAGCCTATGATATGTAAATAGGAGTAGGCTAGTCTAGAAATAAGAGTAGAAAAAATAAAGCACATATATGCCAAGAAAATCCAAAAAAATTAACATAGACTACTATAGTACTAACCAGACCAACCAACTATCTATCTGCTACTGAAATACAGGCAATCAAATACCTTATCAGCAGCTACTGTGTGATAAGACAACACCAACACTACAGCTGGCCAGCATTGAAAACAAGCCTGAATACCCAGGCTTATATGCTATGGACAGTATAAATACAGCCTCAATAAAAAAATTAAAAAAAAAATAAAAAAATGAGCTTAGTGAGCTGCAGTATCATCTTTATAATCTACATAAACGATCTTGAAAAATGGTTACAAACCGAATGCCTCCAACTATATGCAGATGACACAGTCATATATGCAAACGGCACCACAGAAGAGGAGGTAATAACTAAACTAAACAAGCTCCTACTAAAACTGGATGAGTGGTGTGAGTCCAACAAAATAACCATCAACACAAGCAAGTCAAAAACAGTTCTCTTCTCGCATAAACAAATGCCAGAAAGAAAACTACACTGTAAGCTAGGAAGCCAAACACTAGAAAATGTAGACCATTACAAATACCTAGGCCTTGAGTTGGACAGCCAACTAAACTACAACCTATGTATAAACAAAATTGTCCAAAAGGTAAACCACAAACTGTGGCTATTTGCAAAGCTAAGAGACTACATGACACAAGAAATGTCAATAAAAATCTTCAAGGGCATGGTGCTACCCTATTTTGACTATGGAGATGTAAACTACATGGGTGCAAAGAAAGAACTTCTAAAAAAACTGCAAACACTACAGAACAGAGCCCTGAAAATCTGCCTCAGAGTAGACAAGCTGCACCCCACCTATGACATACACAAAAGAACCAAAGTAAAATTGCTAGAAAATAGGAGAATAATTCATCTGAAAACATTAGCATACAGCTATAGTCAAGACAATAAACTCCTAACAAAACCACAAAGGGCAACTAGAGCAAATAATGCGCCACTACTAAAGCAGACCAGAAGCCAAATAAAAGCTCACGAGAGAAGCACGCTAGAAATGGCTGCCAAGGTGTGGAATGCCCAAACAGTAAAGGAACGACAAATTCCTGACCTAAAAACATACAACAAATATCTGTGCAAAATAAGGCTAGGAACCCCCAACTAAGCTGCACCGCAAAGGGGCAGGTGATACATGTCACGGCCCACCAGCGAGACGCCCAATGGAAGGTAACCATACCAAAAGCACCCAGATAACACACCTCACAGCTGCGTACAAGCCTATGATATGTAAATAGGAGTAGGCTAGTCTAGAAATAAGAGTAGAAAAAATAAAGCACATATATGCCAAGACAATCCAAAACAATTAACATAGACTACTATAGTACTAACCAGACCAACCAACTATCTATCTGCTACTGAAATACAGGCAATCAAATACCTTATCAGCAGCTACTGTGTGATAAGACAACACCAACACTACAGCTGGCCAGCATTGAAAACAAGCCTGAATACCCAGGCTTATATGCTATGGACAGTATAAATACAGCCTCAATAAAAAAAAATAATTAAAAAAAATTAGGGAGGAGAGATGGCCTAATAGTGAGGGCGGTAGTCTCAGAACATGGTAATTGTGGGGTTGATTCCCAGTGTAAACATACTGATTCCATTCGTTTGCTAAAACCAGCCCGGCACGACTGCATCAATATATTTGGTAGTAACCCAGTTTCTAAATGACCTTGAACTTAGTAAAAGTTATCTATTATAGGACCGGAATAACAACAGGCAATCAGTCTACTAAATTCCATATATCTGGTATCAAGGTATCAGGGTATTGACCTAGTGACACTGACAAACTGGGCAGGTAATAAGAAATAAGATATATATAGACATCGATAAATATATGATGTCATGGGGATGCATCATTTATATCTACATCAATCGATACTTGTTTAGTTCCTTTCATGACCGCTAGGCGCTGATGTCATCGGCATGCAATGATATGACATGAACAAAATACCGCCTAGCGGTGTATACATTATGGTGGCCTGGCGACCATTTATCGACAATCTGAATCGGGAGGTTAATTACTTCACCCCTGTTGGTCATTGTTTTCCCGTCCTGGTGTGACCTAAGATGTTGTTAGGATGCAAAGCAACAACCAACCGATCATTGTCTGCAATGTTTAATTGTGGGTGATTCGGCATGAATGGTTGCTCCCCCCTGCCCCCTTGCCCGCTGCGCTCGCGACTCATCTCTCGTTAGATTGGCGAGTCCATCTCACTGTGCACCCAGCGCAGCCAGTCGGCTTTCACAGCTCTGTCGCCATCAGCTGCAACCTGTGCACCTCACCATCAGTCCGCGGCTAGACGGTGATTCATAAAATGATCTCCTTCTCGCTTCTCTCCAAGTAGATGGAGCTTCAAACTGCAGAGGTGCCAAGTAGATAAGAGCGGGGAGTCCTTCCACACGTCTGAATAGGGATAAATAGCGTCACCAAACGGGGGAAGGGTGCAGGATGGGGTAATCCCCTCCCAGGATGGGGTACCGGGGGCCTTCCCCTGAACAAATTGAAAAAGGTGGTATAAAATTGTGCATTCTGGAGCATTTTAACGGAAAAAATGTGTAACTCGTTCTTTTTTCATAAACAAGCTAAAATAATTCTTTGGTGGAGGGATACAAATTACAAACCAGAAATGGGGGTTATTTTCATATATCTTGGGGAGATCTCCCGCAACATCGGGAGACGTGGCTCCTCTGAAAATCTGTTCACTTAGACTTGTATATTAAACAGTTATGTCGCTAAATAATCTGCCATTTTAACAACATCATTTCTTTTAATTTGAATTTATAAAATATGGTTTTGACGACAAATAGGAGATGATGAAAATCAATGTGCGCTGGAGGCGTCGTTAAATAAGACAAACTTCACTTGATCAAATATGGTAGTGGTTTTTGGTTGGATCCCCCAATGGGGTAATCTTCTTGCTGATACACTCGAATGGATCTGTCTAAACTAACAATAAGTGACTACCAAATTATCTAAATAATTTGACAGTTTAGCACTAACGTCAATAAAGAACACTAATTGGGAAATGACATGGGGTACATAGAGATGTATGTGTGATGGAAATGATTCTTGATACAAAAATACAGGAGATACATAGAATACAACATCATAGAGCTATATAAGACGACGTACAAGTATAGGGTCTATGAGGCATGATGATGATGATCATCATCATCATGCTGTCGGTCGCGATGCAACAAAGACTGCTTTCATTACTTGACTGTCGCTCTCCATTTAGCTCTCTGCTGTGAGAGTGATGTCCATGAGTCGGTCTTAATGTCTCTCAGCTTCAGGTTTCTCTTGAGGCATGATACATGAGTAAATAAGACTCAAGATCCCGCGTCTGGGACACTTGAGGGGAGGTGAGAGGGAATGCAATTAATGATAGGTGATTTTGTTGTTGTTGTTAATTGATTCCCTTTCAATAGGTTAGTCTAGATCTACTGGGTCAAAGAGGAATAATTCCACATGTTTAGGTTAGATCCCTGCAGGAGTGAATGACATAGTAATATGGTGCTTAAGGTTTTTCAGGAAGATATTCAAGAAAAAACATAATAACAGGTGAAGACACAGAGACAGCAAGCCAAGCTAGCCCCAGAGAAGTTCAAGAATAAAGCCTGTAGATTGGGTGGACTGGTGGGCGGTGAAAAAGCCGGAGGTGGTCCTGGTGGTTGCGAAGTAAAAAGTGCCGAGGAGCTGCAGTGTGGCGAGATTACACTAATGTATAGCCGCCATCACCAGGAGGGCACTGAAGTGGCGCCTCATAAGAGTGACTGAAGTATCACCTTCTGGGGCAGGCATAGGCACAGTCATGGCATCTGGTGAGGTTGTAAGGAATGAAGGAACTGCTGTATCTTGGGATATCACCCTGGATGGCTGTTAATGCCGCGTGCAGAACGCTGGGCCCGTCCTCCTCCGCCACCAGGTGGGGCTCATCACACAGAAATGTACGTCTTGTAAGCAGCTATTCTAAATGGCCTCTTGAGCTATAGTTAGGTTCTAAGTTGTGTCGTGGGGGTGATGAAAGTTGGAAATCTTGTTTCTAGTACAAGATTCAACCCCGTCCCCCCCCACCTCCCAGCCAGTCCAGGGCTCGTGTGCTTAGCAATACACTACCTAGGCTCCCTGATGCAATCACCCTATCATTGGCGACATGTCTATTTGGCTCGTTGTTTGAGAGGTCATTTATATTTGTTTGTTTAACGCCCCCCAGCACAAAAAGTAAACATCGGCTATTGGGGGTTGTTTGACCGGTCAGTGCACATGACTATCCTTGTCCCCCTGAAAATGTAAATGGTTTTAATGGTTTATGTCTGTATGCCGTTTAATACTTACATTGACATACACAGGATATGTTTGACAACCACACAGTGCATAGCATGTATTGGATTCTAGTCATAGCACCAACATTGTTAGCATGGTGAAATTATTTTGTTTGAGTTTGAAATATCTGTTATCGTCAATGAGTAACACTGAATATATTTGAAATTGAAATATTCTAAACTATTTTGTACGTCGAAATGGTATGAATTTATAGCGAAAACCTATGAAAGTTTGCGAACATTTCTTCGGCTACATCACAGTAGCAACTGAGGAGGGTCTGTTTGGTTGTTGTTTTACGTCCTGGCTACATCTAAGGAAACATCAGGAAGGGTACTTACTGCCTTGTGACAGTACATACTCATGGTGAGTTTATAGTGCTGCTCCAATGAGAGACCAGGCCGCCAGCACCATAACCCAATAACTCAGTTACATTATCCGTTGTTTGTTAGTTTGTTGTTTTTCTTCCTGGCAACATCTAAGGCAACGTTGAGGAGGATCAGTGCGGCTGAATGACCCTAATGGTGATGGTTCAGTCGCATAGACCCCCAAATATGCCTGAGCCCTAAGTACCTTGTATATAAAGGAATAGTATGTTCAACAGATGCAAACTCTGACTAGGCAATCTTATTCACTCATGCTACTTGTGAATAAATGAGGTTGTGTGTATCGTAGCAAGACCCTTTTTAATATGCTAGCTATGTCTTCTCAGAAACTGGCCTTGATGAAGATTTCTTTATAAACCAACTATCAATACCGTTGTAATAGTCCATACGTGAGCCTCATCATCACACGGTGGTGGCAGGGATTACGGTTACCACTGTTGTCCATACAAGGCGACAGGTGGCAGCAGGCTAGCTAAAAGCAGCCCCACAGTGGACCGCCCCCATCTATGACTGACTAGCACCGCCCACCATCAGAGGTTGGATATGTGTAACATGGCTGGTCAGGGGGCAGGTCACTTAGTTATGTGGCACCACAGAGAGCGGAAGTTCTGAGTGAATAAAAAGGTAAACATACATTATCCTCCGCCGCGTCTTCTTCTACAAGTTGCTTGCGATACACACCAAGGGCTAGTGGTCGTGCACGATGAAAACGCCCATGACAACATTACATATTTAGTTATACATTTCTTTAAATCAATTAATTTACTTTCTAGTTAGCAGGTGAGCTAGATACCATATCCTAGCAATTAATGCTGAATATTTATCATCAGCAATCTCATGAAATCCTCTATTTTATAAGACATGAAATGTTAAAATCAACAACTTGTACAAGCACCTGCTGAGAATAAGCCAGGGGTGGGGAAAGGAGTTTGCGTGTGAGATGCGTGCATCACGTAAACACTAGCAATTTGTCCGACTTTGATGTCAACATTTTTATGGTGAAGCACATCTGACGCAAGTGGGTTATGCAAGAGATTGTTAGACGGAACACCGCATAGCCTTGCTCGGGTTGGGCATGCTTTTCCTGGAATACGGCGAGAGGAGTGTGTGGAGTGGAGTTAGATGGTTGATCTTACCGGAAATCACTCTAGGTGGCGCCAGTTGTCATGTCAAGTGGAACATGACAATAATCGAAATAGAAGACATATATTATACGTTCTATATATATATCAAATGTTCAATATGTCATACCTTCAATATAACAGATGATAGCATTAACTATTATCAACACAGATTGTTTGTTTGTGGGGGATTTATGTCCTGGTGGACTCATGTGACAGTGCACACTCATGACTACTTAATGTTGCTGCCGCACTGGAAGACCCAGGCTCTCAGCTCCATGACATAATATCCCACTCAGTCACATTATCCTGATACTGAGAAACCCACTCCTTTCCCTGTCCTATTAATGTTGAGCCCCAGGTTAGGTAGTAACAAGGATGAATGCTAAACTCACTGATGTGACTCGCTCATGGTTTGAAGTCATGTTTTGAATCCGACAACCTGCCCCATGGGATATGGGTACTCAACTCTCATTCAGCCATACCATCTGGTAAGTTATTTAATTGCTTATTGACAGCATATTATTTAGGATGAAGTATATATTACGTGATGTGCCGTATATGGCCCAATATAAGCATGCTACCCAATAGAAGCACACCCCCCAATTTCAAGATTGTAAGCACACATTTACAATCATATTCAGCCTGAATGCACACCAATTAAGACTTTATTTCAGTGGCACAACAAAAACAAATCAATGAAATTATTTAACTTTGAATAGATGCTCATCCATGTGGCTGAACTCACACAGTGTGCGTCTATTGGGACGGTATAAACATTATACAAGTATTATTAATTGGAAGCTTTCACACCTTATTATATTCTAACTGATCTAGTATACTGATCTGTTATTAAATTGTTCATCTATTATGCAGCCGGGCTGCCTGTGTTGCCCCTTGCCTTCAAACTCTGTAACTCGTCTGGCGGCGCTCACTCACTCTGCCTGCAATTAGTTCAGATCTGCATTTGTTCCTAAGTCCCGAACCGACTGCTCTTAGACAGTGTAAACACAGATCGAGCAACATGAGCAGCCGAGGTCTGCACAAAGTGTCCGCTGTGTGGTTGTTGAGCCTGTATATGTAGATCCAAAGACCTTGTACTGTGTAATCAAAATGATCAAACCCACCACTTGGTGCGCTGGCTGTTCTCTTGGTTAAACAGGTGCTATGTTATATGTATAAATGTATATATGAATGTGAAAGATGTGTGATGATGGCGATGATGATGATGATGCTGATGATGATGTGTATTTGTTCATAGCAATTTCATATTGATGTGTGTTCATACTTACCTATCTCATGTATAATATAATTGTATGTGTTTACATGTGAAAGACCAACCAGCAGCTGGGCTGATCAAACCCACCACAAGGTGAGATAGGGAGTGAGCTGTCTTAGTATTATAGGGTCTTTGGTAGATCCAAGGGCAGTGCCTTTATGCCTGTAATTGTAAGCATTAACATGATTTATGGATGTAGATGTAGACTTACAATTCGAGGGGGATGAGTGTACTAATGTGCACTGACCTCTCAGGCAAGTAGCCACTTGGACAGGTGGGCATGGATAGGGTTGATTGATTGATTGGTGGTTGCCTTACGCCGTATCGGCAGCATAGGCCATATTCACGGTGAGAAATGTTTGTTTTTTGTTCAAACCATCGCTTTTACATATAAAAGCAGACAATCAATTATGTGCCAATAGACACTAATTAAACTAGAAAGCTCACAATCATATATTTGGGGTCAAGGGAAACAAATTCCCATAGAAAAAGAAAAGTTTCATTAATAATTGATAGAATTTATTTAGTAACCTATATGAGGTGGTACAGTCCATCCGCCCTCAAAAAGCCTAAAATGTTTTCTTGTTTTACTTTAGTAAAAAGGTCATGAATACTGTCTGCAGTGTAGAATTGTTGGCACAGGGCCAAACAATCAACGCAACTTAGTAAAAATGTGGTTGAGTATCAGCGGGGACTGAAACCCAATACATTCGTGGGGAGGTTCCCCCTTGAGCAGAAAAGCATGTGTAAGCCATGAGTGGCCAATACGGCAGCGGCTAAGGACCACTTGGTCCCGCCGAGCTATCCCATGGATAGGATGAGTGCATCCGGGAACTTGGGTAGTGTACTAATTCATGCACGACCCCAGGAATGTTAATACATGTGGGTTCGAAGCCTGCTCTGGGAACAATATTTTCCATTTTCATCACACCTATGAGTCATATATTTATCTATAAAGAACAGGATGGGAGAAACTCAACACCATAGACCTATGCTTCGTTAGGTATAGGGGTTACCTGTTTGAGTGATAGGAGTTAGAGGTGGATGTTTGTGTGAAGGGACGGGTTTGAAATACCTAGAAAAAGAATCGACTCCAGCCGGTAAAGTTGGCGTGGGGGGAGGGAGGTTTGTGGGAGACGATCATGACGACGCATTGAGCTATATCCACGACGAGAGGTGCTCAGATTAAGACGGATGGGTGGTAAAGGGGGGGGGGGGTAACGGGGTAAGATAGGGTGGGGAGAGGGTGGTGGGGGGCAAAGAGTGGAGGAGGGGGAGGGGGAGGGGGGGAGGGGAACAAGCTGGGCGCGCAGAGATAACTCAGCTGGAGGATCTACTGATGGGACAAGGATAGGTTGATTAGTGAGGTCAGTGGATTACTAACATGATGAATGGATATTGGAAGTGCTATATGAGTACAGATATTTAGAAGACCTTATGAGAAGAGACACAGTGACAGCGAAATCATCATCATCATCAAGACGGGATGGCCGAATGAGTTAGAGCATTTGTCTCCCATGCTGGTAGATCGTGGGATCGTGGGTTCGAATCCAGGTCGAGTCAAATCAATGACTTAAAAATGTTTACTTGTCACTTCCTAGCCAGATGCTCGGCACTACTAGGATAGGCCAAGGAGCAGTGGAATGAGGAAGACCAGTCGTCTGTGAGTGAAATTTCCCCTGCTTAAACAACTAATGTACCAACAACAAAAAACTCCTTAATAGTGAGGGTTGTTGGCGGCACCGCGGATGACGTTGCAATTGGTTTGCTTCATTTTCCCCAGTTCTCCATTGCCCTCTGGGACTTGCCGAACTCCAGGTCTCTACTGTCCCTGATGTTGTGTATGCCTAGTGACGTAGACTTCAGGAAAAGTCGGAGAGGAGGATATGTATGTTAGTAGTCTGCAATAATATCTCATAGAAGGAGGCTGTATGTGCAGGTAGGTGTGGATGGGAGGATTGCATTAGGGAGCCTATGTGGTGTAATGGTTAGGATATTGGTAGTGTCCCGATATGACCGGAGAGGTTGCTAGCACGTAAAACAACAACGAACAAACTACGTGCAAGTCCGGTCCTGATATAACCTTAGATGTTGCTAGGACGTAAAGCAACACCAACTACTCACAAGTAGGTATTGTCAGTGCCACCAGAGGGCGGCATGGATAAGACAAGCAAGCTCAATGTGGTCATTTTGTTGGTTTACTTTTAATTGTATTAATCCAATTTAAATATTCAACATAAAGTACAAATTTATTTTAAAAGCTGCATAGTCCGATGAAAGCATCACATTTTCGAAACTAACATAATTATCTAGATTTGATTCTTGATATCTAACTTAAATACTGATTTACTTATTAAACATGTTTTCCACGTGGAAGGGAATACTGAGTCCATTCAATCGAACCTGTTACTGCAGAAGCATATGGTGTCTAATTCCATAGCGCTGCGTCTCACCTAGCGGTATAAACCTCACTCGAACTTCAACACAGGCTGATAAGAGGTCAGGGCGGAAGTATGTGTGGTGCGCATGCGTCAAGATATATAAACTCCCTCAGGCCTGGGATCGCGCGCATGTTAGACTCGTCACACCCCCACCGTCCCCACCGCCCCCACATCGCCCCCCACAGCCCCCACCTCCCTCCACATTCCCCACAGCCCCCCAGCTCCCCCCACTGTCCCCCACATCCGCCCCGCCCACATTGCCCCCCCACACAGCTTCAAACAGCCCCACACGGCCCCCACATTCCCCTACCGCCCCTCCCGACCAACCGTATAGTAGAATCTACCTGGTTCAAAGGTCAAAACTGGCCAGACACCCCAGGATGAAGGAGGAGTACTTAAAGGGGAGACGAGGAGGGCGCTGGAGCAAATTGCCAGTTGATATGTTTCAACACCACCCGATACAGCTCTACACACTATAGGTTCCTTGGATATTGCTCGCCGTGAATATGGCCTATGCTGCTGACACGGCGTAAAGCAGCTACCAATCAATCAATCCTTGGATATTAGTGTGTTTCAACAGCACCCTACACAGCTATACACACAATATGCTCATTGGATATTGATGTGTTTCAACAGCACCCTATACAGCTATACACACGATATGCCACTTGGATATTGATGTGTTTCAACACCACCCTATACAGTTATACACACAATATGCTCATTGGATATTGATGTGTTTCAACAGCACCCTATACAGCTATACACACGATATGCCACTTGGATATTGATGTGTTTCAACAGCACCCTATACAGCTATACACACGATATGCCACTTGGATATTGATGTCTTTCAACAGCACCCTATACAGCTATACACACGATATGCTCATTGGATATTGATGTTTTAACAGCACCCTATACAGCTATACACACGATATGCCACTTGGATATTGATGTGTTTCAACAGCACCCTATACAGCTATACACACGATATGCTCATTGGATATTGATGTTTTAACAGCACCCTATACAGATATACACATGATCTGCTCATTGGATATTGATGTTTTAACAGCACCCTATACAGCTATACACACTATATGCCACTTGGATATTGATGTGTTTCAACACCACCCTATACAGCTATACACACGATATGCTCATTGGATATTGATGTTTTTCAACAGCACCCTATACAGCTATACACACTATATGCTCATTGGATATTGATGTGTTTCAACACCACCCTATACAGCTATACACACTATAGGCTCCTTGTGTATTGATGTGTTTAACACCACCCTATACAGCTATACACACTATAGGCTCCTTGGATATTGCACACTATATACTACATGGATATTGATATGCTTCAACACGACTCACACACTATAGGATCCATGGATATTGATGTGTTTCAATATTGCACACTATAGGCTCCATGGATATTGATGTGTTTCAATATTGCACACAATAGGATCCATGGATATTGATGTGTTTCAATATTGCACACTATAGGCTCCATGGATATTGATGTGTTTCAATATTACTCAGTATATGCTCCATGGATATTGATGTGTTTCAATTTTGTACACTATAGGCTCCATGGATGTTGATGTGTTTCAATATTGCACAATCTAGGCTCCATGGATTGATGTGTTTCAATATTGCACACTCTAGGCTCCATGGATATTGATGTGTTTCAATATTGCACATTATAGGCTCCATGGATATTGTTGTGCTTCAATATTGCACACAATAGGCTCCATGGATATTGTTGTGCTTCAATATTGCACACAATAGGCTCCATGGATATTGTTGTGCTTCAATATTGCACACAATAGGCTCCATGGATCTTGATGTGCTTCAATATTGCAGACAATAGGCTCCATGGATCTTGATGTGTTTCAATATTGCACACTCTAGGCTCCATGGATATTGATGTGTTTCAATATTGCACACAAAATGCTCCATGGATATTGATGTGTTTCAATATTGCACACAATAGGCTCCATGGATATTGATGTGTTTCAATATTGCACACTATAGGCTCCATGGATATTGATGTGTTTCAATATTGCACACAATAGGCTCCATGGATATTGATGTATTTCAATAGTGCACACAATATGCTCCATGGATATTGATGTGTTTCAATATTGGACACTATAGGCTCCATAGATATTGATGTGTTTCAATATTGCACACTCTAGGCTCCATGGATATTGTTGTGCTTCAATATTGCACACAATAGGCTGCATCAATTGATGTGCTTCAATATTGCACACAATAGGCTCCATGGATATTGATGTGCTTCAATATTGCACACGATAGGCTCCATGGATATTGATGTGTTTCAATATTGCACACGATATGCTCCATGGATATTGATGTGTTTCAATATTGCACACAATATGCTCCATGGATATTGATGTGTTTCAATATTGCACATTCTAGACTCCATGAATAGAACCTTGAGCATCCACAAATTGCTGCTAAGTTGTGAGATTCAAACTCCGGCCGAGTCAAAGCGATGACTTACAAATGTATGCTTGTCACGACGCAGCCTGGTGGTTGGCTTTGTTAACATAGGGCAAGTAGCAGTGAAATTAGGAAGACCAATTGTCCGTCGTTGAAATGTCCCCTGCTTAATCAAAGAAAATAAACAAAGAAAAGGCTAAATGGATAATATTCGTTACTGTGTGTTTAAATATTCTCCAAATACACGGCGAATCTAAGGAATACTAACAATTCTTAAGCTCTAATGTTGAATAAGTAATTATCAAACGCTTCAAGGATGTTATAGCCCGTTGTATTTCAATATTACACATATATGTCCAAAACATTTCATTAATATTAGCAGTGTTTTATAGTTAGTATATTTATATACGTGTATAAAATCATCGGTATGAGGTATTTTCTTATTATTATTATGATCCGTTATCGTCCATTAACAGACCCAGATTAATTCGCTGCAGCTCAATTCGCCTACAGTGGCGCCGCCACCGGCAGTTCTTTGTACTTATTCCTCAGTCTTGTATAGATCACTTGCTGTGAAAAATATATTAGCAGTGCTTTCTTGTCATAATAAATGTAGTTTATTCATTGAATAATATCTCTTGTCAGGCAGAGAGCATTGGTCTTCCAGCCATACACAGTACTGGTCTTCCGGCCGTACAGTACAATTCCTGGATACATAAATGAAACCGTCAGTTAGATTCCATATTCCATACATTTCAAGGCTGATTGATAATAGGAGTAGAAACCTTCAATATTTCCTTTGACGTCACCAGGTTCCAGGCGAGTTCACATTTACTGTAGTCCAATAGTGCACACTAGCGCGGTCAATACCAAAGGATGTTAGCAGGGTTCTGGCTACATAGCACACAGGATGGTGAACCCGTTATCTGTTGGCAGAGTAAGTTGACTTATTCCGTAAGCCCGCCATTCACTCGCAGCAACTGACACATACTTCCTATAAGCTTTCTACCGATTCCCGCTATCCCTTTCGTACCAGCTCTACCGATTCCCGCCATCCCTTTACTACCAGCTCTACCGATTCCCGCCATCCCGTTCCTACCAGCTCTACCGATTCCCGCCATCCCTTTGCTACCAGCTCTACCGATTCCCGCCATCCCTTTCCAACCAGTTCTACCGATTCCCGTCATCCCTTTCCTACCACTCTACCGATTCCTGCCATCCCTATCCTAACATTTCTACTGATTCCCGCCATCCCTTTCCTACCAGCTCTACTGATTCCCGCCATCCCTCTCCTACCAGCTCTACCGATTCCCGCCATTCCTTTCCTACCAGCTCTACCAATTCCCGCCATGCCTTTCCTACCAGCTCTACCGATTCCCGCCATCCCTTTTCTACCAGCTCTACCGATTCCCACCATCCCTTTCCTACCAGCTCTACCGATTCCCGCCATCCCTTTCCAACAGCTCGACTGATTCCCGCCATCCCTTTCCTACCAGCTCTACCGATTTCCATCATCCCTTTCCTACCAGCTCTACTGATTCCCGCCATCCCTTTCCTACCAGCTCTACTGATTCCCCCATCCCTTTCCTACCAGCTCTACCGATTCCGCCATCCCTTTCCTACCAGCTCTACCGATTCCCGCCATCCCTTTCCTACCAGCTCTACTGATTCCATCCTCCCTACCGCCATCCCATCCTTTCCTACCAGCTCTACCGATTCCCGCCATCCCTTTCCTACCAGCTCTACGATTCCTGCATCCCTTCCTACCAGCTCTACGATTCCCGCCATCCCTTTCCTACCAGCTCTACTGATTCCCGCCATCCCTTTCCTACCAGCTCTACTGATTCCCCCATCCCTTTCCTACCAGCTCTACCGATTTCCCCATCGCTTTCCCACCAGCTCTACCGATTTCCCCATCCCTTTCCTACCAGCTCTACTGATTCCCGCCATCCCTTTCCTACCAGCTCTACTGATTCCTGCCATCCCTTTCCTACCAGCTCTACCGATTCCCGCCATCCCTTTCCTACCAGCCTACGATTCCTGCCATCCCATTCCTACCAGCTCTACTGATTCCCGCCATCCCTTTCCTACCAGCTCTACTGATTCCCGCCATCCCTTTCCTACCAGCTCTACTGATTCCCGCCATTCCTTTCCTACCAGCTCTACCGATTCCCGCCATCCCTTTCCTACCAGCTCTACCGATTCCCGCCATCCTTTTTCTACCAGTTCTACCGATTCCCACCATCCCTTTCCTACCAGCTCTACCGATACCCCCCATCCCTTTCCTACCAGCTCTACTGATTCCCACCATCCGTCTCCTACCAGCTCTACTGATTCCCACCATCCCTTTCCTACCACCTCTACCGATTCCTGCCATCCCTTTCTTAACAGCTCTACTGATTCCCGCCATCCCTTTCCTACCAGCTCTACTGATTCCCACCATCCCTTTCCTACCAGCTCTACTGATTCCCACCATCCCTTTCCTACCAGCTCTACCGATTCCTGCCATCCCTTTCCTACCAGCTCTACTGATTCCCGCCATCCCTTTCCTACCAGCTCTACCGATTCCTGCCATCCCTTTCCTACCAGCTCTACTGATTCCCACCATCCCTTTCCTACCAGCTCTACCGATTCCTGCCATCCCTTTCCTAACAGCTCTACTGATTCCTACCATCCCGTTCCTACCAGCTCTACTGATTCCCACCATCCCTTTCCTACCAGCTCTACTGATTCCCACCATCCCTTTCCTACCAGCTCTACCGATTCCTGCCATCCCTTTCCTACCAGCTCTACTGATTCCCGCCATCCCTTTCCTACCAGCTCTACCGATTCCTGCCATCCCTTTCCTACCAGCTCTACTGATTCCCGCCATCCCTTTCCTACCAGCTCTACCGATTCCTGCCATCCCTTTCCTACCAGCTCTACTGATTCCCACCATCCCTTTCCTACCAGCTCTACCGATTCCTGCCATCCCTTTCCTACCAGCTCTACTGATTCCCTCCATCCTTTTCCTACCAGCTCTGCCGATTCCTGCCATCCCTTTCCTATCAGCTCTACTGATTCCTGCCATCCCTCTCCTACCAGCTCTACCGATTCCTGCCATCCCTTTCCTACCAGCTCTACTGATTCCCGCCATCCCTTTCCTACCAGCTCTGCTGATTCCCGCCATCCCTTTCCTACCAGCTCTACTGATTCCCTCCATCCCTTTCCTACCAGCTCTGCCGATTCCTGCCATCCCTTTCCTATCAGCTCTACTGATTCCCGCCATCCCTCTCCTACCAGCTCTACCGATTCCCGCCATCCCTTTCCTACAAGCTCTACTGATTCCCGCCATCCCTTTCCTACCAGCTCTGCTGATTCCCGCCATCCCTTTCTTACCAGCTCTACCGATTCCCGCTGTCCACTTCCAACCAGCTTTACAGATTATCACCATCCCTTTCCTACCAGCTCTACAGATTCCCGCCATCCCTTTCCTACCAGCTCTACTGATTCCGCCATCCGCTATCTACCAGCTTCATAGATTATCACCATCCCTTTCCTACCAGCTCTACCGATTCCTGCCATCCCTTTTCTACCGCCTCTACCGATTCCTGCCATCCCTTTTCTACCGGCTCTACCGATTCCCACCATCCCCTTCCTACCAGCTTTACAGATTCCCACCATCCCTTTCCCACCAGCTCTACCGATCACCTCATCACTTTCCCGAATGCTACGGAGACTATTCGTTAGATTACTACTTGTTGTATTTCTATATTTCCCCCTATACGGAATCAATTTCCCACTAATTTGTGAACTTCTCTTGCCCTGGAGCCCTCTCTCAGTGACAGCTCCCGTGCTGATATGACACTATATGTTGCTAGGACGTAAAACAACAATAAACAAACTAAACAGTTGTACAGATAACGTGTTGGATGAATGCTATGGCATAGAATGTTATACATAGAATGTTGGATGACGGTTATGTCCATAAGATCAAGTTTGTATCTTATGGACATAACCGCATCAATTTGCAATCCAATGTGCTAAACATAATGCCCATATACAGTACAACCCCGTTAAACCAAGCTCGGTTAAACCAAACGATTGTTTAATCCAAACTTGTTCGGCGGCCGGGCAAAATACTACCATTTATCATATAAAACAGTTGGTCCAACCAAAATCGGTTAATCCAAAGTATCAGTTAATCCAAACAAAATTGTCGGCCCCAGGCCACTTCCGGTACAGTTAAACCAAACTTGCATGTGGTTTTAAGGTCAGCTGTGACTTTTTTATATGATAAATGGTAGTATTTTACCAGGTCTCCAAAAAAAGGTAGGATTAACCGATCGTTTGATTTAACCGAGGTTGGTTTAATGGGGTTAAACTGTATACACATAACAAAACAATAATCATAGTGTCCACATATATTGTATATTCATAATACACCCCCGTTTTTGCCAAAGCCAAGTCAAAGTCAATGATCGGTTAATACAAACAAATTCCTAGGGTCCCTTCAAGTTTGGTTTAACGGGGTTATACTGTATTGGAGACTGCTACTTTTGGGATGAAGAATTGATTACATAATTTAGATCAATATTCCTTGAAAACTTAAATCAATATCTTCCAATGGCCGTCATTTGTATGGGTCTGCATTCTCTTCCGATTCCCCAACACTGCACTGGTATACATAGACATTGCATCCTGGAACCAGCGACGCCACAGGCATCTTTTGCCTCGGATTTGGGTTGGAATCTGGTGAATCCTTTATCTAGGAGACAGCATACAGAGGAAGGACAACTTGTATCCAATATCTGCTATCTTCCGGGAAGGCTTCGAGCATCAATTGGATGGAAAATGTTGATTGGTTGTTGGGAGTTTTACGTCATTGTAACATCTAAGGTCATATTAGGATGGGTGACAGTGACTTTATAGTGCTGCACCACTGGGAAATGAGGCAGCTAGGACCATGACCCTATATCCCACTCATCTCATTATCCTAATACTGTGCTAACCAGTCCTTGCACTATCCTATTAATGCCGAGCGCCTGGCTAGGAAGTGATAAGTATAAATTTGATAAGTCATCGGTTTGACTCGGATGGGAACCAAACTTCTGGCTTTCCGTGCGCGAGGCCCGCGCTCTACAGATTAGGCCACTGAGCCCGATAACAATCTAGATGGAAGATATATGGTGGATAGGCTTGTGGAGATCCCGCATAGGGGAGGAGAGTGATGGCAGGAGAAGATCCCGACAAGGGGAGGAGAGTGATGGCGGGAGAAGATTCACCGAGCTGGTCTGACAAGAAAGATTGTGAACTCAGCTGCTGCGAGCTGAAGACAAAGAATCAGGGCTGCTGTCTTTGTTGCGGGCCTGAGTTCTACATGGCTGATTAGGAAACAGTGAACGTTGTATTTGGGTCGTTCTCAGAAACTGTGTACCGCTTTTGTGATATGGAAAACGAAAGTGAAAGCATTTAAAATAATAGCAGAGACTTTCCAACACAATCCAAGTAATAGCAGACTGTCAGCTCCATGCCCCGATATCCCACTCAGTCACATTATCCGTGAAGAGTTCAGACGGAAACCCACTTGAGCGCCAATTCAAAAATGTCGTTTAAATAAAAGGATCACATGGTTATGGTGCAATGAATAAAGTAGTAGGTTTATAAACAAAGTAAGGTTTTGAGGGTTTGAGTCCAATGTTTATATCTATTTTTTGGATTGGCCTTTACGTGGTTTTGCGCATGAACACCTCATATTCCTATGACGATTCATATGTTGTACATATGTCAGAGTTGACTTTGCTTGAATTATCAGTGTATTTTCTAGTTATTTATTTATCTACTTTCTTTTTCTTTATTAATTCATTTGATTTGTTGTTGTCATTAGTCTAGCAGTGCATTTAGCTCTCTTTTGATTCATGTTCTATATGTTTCTATTGTCCCTGTACTTCTTTCTTCTACTCCCCGTGTTTTCCATTCCCTTGCCTTCATGTACTCAGTACTCCTCTCATATGATCTTTTTTTGGCTCTGTTTCTTATCAGTCTGGGGATTTATACTCCGTATAGATTGTGTATATATAGCTGCGGTAGGGAACCAGCCTGAGAGACAACACTGCAGCCTCCCCGCCTCCTCTTCCCTGTGTCATACACTGGCGGCACCTGGCGAGCTCTGAGGGTATTACCACCAATTAGACATGTCGGTGAGGAATACCAAGTCGTCTGCTGGCCTTTGTACAACCCGGTGTAGGACGTTCAAAACACTACCTGGTTAAAAACACTACACTAGAGTAGTGTTTTGAACTTAAGTTGAAACCACTACTGCTAAGTTCAAAGCACTACCCTTACATACATCCAAAACATTACCCAAGTTCAAAACACTATCATAACACGGCAGTTGGGGCTGTAATGCTGCAAAATTTAACCTAAATGGTACATGTATTGGTATACGCTGATCATGGTGAGGCGCTTGAAGCACATCCTAGGTGGTTCAGTTGTTTGGAGTTTTACGTCCTGGCAACCTCTAGGGTCATATAAGGACACAGATATTATAGTACTAGTAGCAGAGAGCATGTATATAAACAGATGAGAGGGACAACTCCCGCGAAAATCGGTAACACAGGCTACAGTGGCATTCCTGGCGGTTAGTGTTGAACAAGCTTTGAGTTTGATGGTACATGCAGTGCAAAACATTTGTTTTTATTCAAAATTAATAGAAATGCAGAACCCTAACCATATCAATTTAATATAATCCTTTTGGTAAACATGTTTTCTATGTGTATTCCAATCAGTTTGTTTCTAGGTGTTGTAGTTTTAGAGATATTTAACGTTTTCTGTAGGAAGATTGCACACGACCATTGACAATGCCTTGAGTTTGCCGTATGCGTAGTGAAAAACGTCAGTTTTATTCCAAATTAATAGAAATCCAGAACCCTAACCATATCAATTTAATATAATCTTGTTGGTAAACATGTTTTCTATGTGTATTCCAATCAGTTTGTTTCTAGGTGTTGTAGTTTTAGAGATATTTAACTTTTTCTGTATGAAGATTGCTCACTGCCATTGACAATGCCTTGAGTTTGCCCATTTGTTCAACAACCACCACTTGGAGCGCCACAGTCGGCAGCTGTTACAGGGTCTAGTATGGGAGTTGTCCCTCTCATCTGTTTATATACACGTTCTCTGCTAGTAGTACAGGCTGATAGCGCTGTGGCGTCTGCACCACGTCTTAGTATACACTGATGGTGCTGCGGCGATTTTTTAGTAAACGCTGATGGTGCTGCGGCGTTTGAAGCACATATATAGTAGTATACGCTGTACACTGCCGCACCCTACTACATTCATTACCACCCTACTGCATACTGCCCCACCCTGCTGCATACTGCCCCACCCTACTGCATACCGTACTGTACTACAAATGAAAATGACTATGCAGCAAGTAGTGTTTTGAACTTAAAGGTAGTGTTTTGAACTTAAGGATAGTCTTGTGAGCATGGCCACAGTAGTGCTTTGAGCCTACCTTCAATCAGGCTCAAAACACTACCGTACTGTTTTGAACGTAGGTTGAAAACATTACCATAGTGTTTGTGTAGGGTAGCGTTTTGAACTTACTACACCGGCTCCTTACCTCAGGTATTCGCGTCCACTCACTCCATCTCGCCCCCTCCCTCACCCCCCCCCTGATTACCGCACCAGTAAGGCCCAATGATTTGAGCATCCACGTCCCGTTCTGGTAATTAGTGGGATTCGACCCCCCGGGTTCAAACCCTTGCCGAGTCAAACAATGACTAACACATTGATACTTGTCACTACGTAGCCTGGTGCTGGGAATGACTGAAATAGGGTCAGGAACAGTGGAATGAGGAAGACCAATTATCCACCATTGAAATTGTCCCTGCTCAATCAACTAATGAACAACAATAACATAAAGTAGTTTAGACCTGCATATTCTCATGAACTCACAGCATTTTCTGAATGAAAACAATGACATAGATTTGATGCTACATATCCAACTTAGATTCTGGTGTACTCATTAAACATTCGTTGTTCAAAAACAGGTTAGCAAAGGCCATGTCCAGCATTTCTGTGTGCACTCTGAAATTAGAGCGTAGACATCCTGTGCGGAAGGTTAGGAGTTTGATTTCAGGTGGAGTGAAAATCATGACTTCGAAAATTGATACTTGTCGCTACCTAACCTGGTGATCGGCATTACTAGGATAGGGAAACGACTGGTTAGTACAGTATCAGGATAATGTGACTTAGTGGGACATTGGGTCATGGTGCCGGCGGCCTGGTCTCCCAGTGTGGAAACACTATAATGTTGGCATGAAATGAGAAATATTGTTCTCAGAGCAGGACTCAAACCCACACTTCTTGCCATTCTGCGGTTAGCGTGCTAACCATTACATCCCCTTACAAAGACTAGGTCTCCATAAAGTAAAGTTGAATCCTTCCTCCAACTACTAGTTTTACCACTGGTTGTGATCACCAGTATGTAAAGTCTACTGCTCGAATCTGTGGTTGTGTAGGCAGGCAATAGTGAAATCAATATAGGCAAATCAAAAGGAACAGTATAAAGTGTGACAGAAGAGAGATAGTCAATCCCTCTGGTTTATTATTTATATGGTACATGGATTCAGTGTAGAGTATCACCCCCACCCCATTCTCCCAATAAGAAACAAGCATTCTTAACTCTACCAATAGGGATCCAGCATTCTCAGTCCCCATAGTTACAGTGATCTGCCCACCACCAACAAGCTGTTTGGCTCCCCTGGCCACCACCTGCCTTGAGCTTGAGTGTGGTGATCCTGACTAGCAGAGGGGGGAGCAGGTAGTGTGTAGGGATCTGAGTGCCCTTTACACACAGTCCTGCCAGCACCGCTATGTCTATTTACCTATCAATCAAGCACCACCAGCACCTACATATGCACCTGGTCACATATACCTGTTTCGTAATTAGAACATTTGCATTTCCCCACCAATTCCGTAATATCGGAATATTTTACACCCGAATGCACTAATTAGATCCACGCCCTATGTATATGTGTCTCCCGGCCTAAGGCGTGATTTCAGATTACTAAGCTAATATTACGCTTGATGGATAAAATACCACTTCTGGTATGAATCTATAGTAGTGACTTCGTCACCAATCCTAGCATGGATGGGAGGACTTGTTGCTGGCTGGACACTCAGATTCTCATCTCGCAAGTGGTGTAGTGGAAAGCGCTTGCTTGTTGTTACCAGGTAGGGGCCACTACTTGACTTTCAAGCTGTTTAAATTTCACAAGGTATATCGAAGAACCAAGTCAGTTTCCACATATAAACAAATAGGAGTGAACTGTTGCCTACCAATTTGCCCCCAGGTCGCTCAATGCCTCCCTCAAGAATCTCAAGTAACAGTTGGATGTTATAGTAGTTAGTTGAGATATATCAGCGCAAACACAATTAGAGTCAATAATAATTACAATTACAAGACAATTGTATAATTAATAATACATGTATAATGAATTGATACATTCCATAACTTGTTTAGGGAGCCTAGCAAAATACATAATTCAAAAGGGTTTAATCAGCTTATGCAGTTTCTATGAGGACTACAAATATTCCCTTGAAAACTATGTCCATAATAGTCAATTGAAATTACATTAAATAAATAAATCTTATATTCCCTGTCACAGTGTGGTGCTTGAATTATTGAATTCCCTATTCAATATTAAATGAGATATAGACCGGCCACCCCTATATACCCCACCAGTTAAGCTGGAAGGTATCTGATTAGATTTTGCAGATACGTGTCACAAGCTTAACTGGTTAGGTGTAATACGCAAGAGAGCGGTGGTGAAATTCCAAAACAAAAATACAATTTAGTTGTCTTTTATATGTATATGCTGTATAAGAATTATACACATATAATATCCCTGAATTTCCCTCCTCTCCCTCATCACTCACTCATCTCCATGGACTGTGGGAGTCCCTCATGGTCATCTACTGCTCCACCACCCCTTCACACTGTAACCGCCACTCACTGTAACGCTTAAAATATTACAAGGATAAGAGCTTGAATCCTGTTCCGATATAAATATCTGAATATGATCATGCATTATAGTATTTTCCATTCATTCTTCATGGAGATATAGTATGTGAATTCATAGGCACTCGGGGAATGTACCCTAATAAAAGTGTTTCCAGATTATGCCGATAGATGTCACTAGCTTCACGGGGTAGGTATATTTGTTTCAATATGAAAACTGACTTCGAAATGCCTTGAGAAACTGAGACAGCTTGAAAATCCAGTGGTGGTCCCTACCTGGTTACTTGATCGATGACGATGCTTAGCGTGGCGGGCAGGGAACATGGTTGTTGTGTCTACCGTGGCAGAGATGGGTCGTGCCCCGCACTACAAACATGACACTGGAAGACTGCCTTGACATGCTAGAATTCACAATTAGATAAGGCAGCTTAGTCAGTGCTAGATTTTCCTTGTGGTTCAACTTGTACACTACATATGGTTGTTGTGTTCTCTGTATAGAAGCTGACATATATGCTCAGTGGTATATATGTGTGTACGTGTATCTATGTACAGAGATATATGTATGCATATATGTACAATATGTAAATATATGAATACATATCGATATATTTACATATATCTATATAGTTATATATCAATATAGAATGATCTAATATATAGATATTGTAGATATTGTAGATATTGTAGATATTGTAGATATTGTAGATATTGTAGATATTGTAGATATTGTAGATATTGTAGATATTGTAGATATTGTAGATATTGTAGATATTGTAGATATTGTAGATATTGTAGATATTGGAGATATATATATAGATATATATATAGATATATATATATATATATATGTATATATATAGATAAAGATATATAGATTTATAGATATAACAATGTATGGCCATGAACCATGTAATGGACATTGCCTATATGCACATAAGTGTTAGCATTTAACAATGTATGGACATGAACCATGTAATGGACATTGCCTATATGTATATAAATGTTAGCATTTAACAATGTATGGACATGAACCATTTAATGGGCATTGCCTATATGTATATACATGTTAGCATGTAACAATGCATGGACAGGGACCATTTAATGGACATTGTCTATATGTACATACATGTTAGCATTTAACAATGTATGGACATGAACCATTTAATGGACATTGCCTATATGTACATACGTGTTAGCATTTAACAATGCATGGACATTGCTCACAGACACAGCTGACTCAGAGGCATGAGTGGGTTAATCAAGGCTTTTATTCGGGCGCTGCCCACCCAGCGGCATGTACATTGACTGTGTATCATCGGGCAAGAAGCGAACGAGCGAAGGCCCCGATATATTGGGGAAATGAAATGTGATGAGGGCATATGAGTCATGTGAACGATTTAACAAACGAGTAATCAATTACCTTAAAGTAGAATAGCAATAGTTAATGATAAACATATTAGATAACAGTACAGGGTAAATTATCAGAAATGTGACATTTAAGTAGGTGTGATCTGTCAACTGCGCGGGTGTCAGTTGCTCATTAGATGGTATTCTTTATTTTTTACTTTAAATGCTTGATTGGTTTTCGGTTTTGTTGATTGTTGTGGGCGCAATCAACTGCAGGTGTGGGTGGGTGGGTAAAATTGGAGGTGGGAAGTGGTCAGTGCAGGCGTTTGGAGAAGACTGACCAGCTTTGGTGGCTCCGGGAGATGCCAGGATAGTGCTGGGCCATGATGGCTGGCAGGAGTTTTTATAGGCCTCCCCCCCACCCCCCACCCCTGCCGGCGGGGGGTGGCACGTGAGTGACCGTGTGGCACATCACTCCCCCCCACCCCCACCCCCACCCCTATCACAGTAGTGGCAGGGGTGGGGGAGGGCTTCGGCCTTGAGCCTGCCATGTCCAGCAATGACACCGAATGAGCGACCTCGCTCATTCAAGACCATGAACGATGTAATGGACATTGCCTATATGTACATAAGTGTTAGCATTTAACAATGTATGGACATGAACCATTTAATGGACAATGCCTATATGTACATAAGTGTTAGCATTTAACTATGTATGGACATGAAACATTTAATGGACATTGCCTATATGTATATATATGTTAGCATTTAACAATGTATGGACATGGACCATTTAATGGACATTGCCTATATGTACATAAGTGTTAGCATTTAACTATGTAAGGACATGAACCATTTAATCGACATTGCCTATATGTATATATATGTTAGCATTTAACAATGTATGGACATGAACCATTTAATGGACATTGCATATATGTATATACATGTTAGCATTTAACAATGTATGGACATGAACCATGTAATGGACATTGCATATATGCACATAAGTGCTAGCTTTTAACAATGTATGAACATGAACCATTTAATGGACATTGCATATATGTATATATATGTTAGCATTTAACAATGTATGGCCATTAACCATTTAATGGACATTGTCTATATGTACATAAGTGTTAGCATTTAACAATGTATGGACATGAACCATTTAATGGACATTGCCTATATGTATATAAATGTTAGCATTTAACAATGTATGGACATACACCATTTAATGGACATTGTCTATATTTACATAAGTGTTAGCATTTAACAATGTATGGACATGAACCATTTAATGGACATTGCATATATGTATATACATGTTAGCATTTAACAATGTATGGACATGAACCATTTAATGGACATTGCCTATATGTATATAAATGTTAGCATTTTACAATGTATGGACATACACCATTTGATGGACATTGTCTATATGTACATAAGTGTTAGCATTTAACAATGTATGGACATGAACCATTTAATGGACATTGCCTATATGTACATAAGTGTTAGCATTTAACAATGCATGGACATGAACCATTTAATGGACATTGCCTATATGTATATAAATGTTAGCATTTAACAATGTATGAACATACACCATTTAATGTACATTGTCTATATGTACATACGTGTTAGCATTTAACAATGTATGGACATACACCATTTAATGGACATTGTATATATTTACATAAGTGTTAGCATTTAACAATGTTAGCATTTAACAATGTATGGACATGAACCATTTAATGGACATTGTCTATATGTATATAAATGTTAGCATGTAACAATGCATGGACATGGACCATTTAATGGACAGTGTCTATATTTACATAAGTGTTAGCATTTAACAATGTATGAACATGAACCATTTAATGGACATTGCCTATATGTATATATATACATATATATGTTAGCATTTAACAATGTATGGACATGAACCATTTAATGGACATTGCCTATATGTATATATATGTTAGCATTTAACAATGTATGGACATGAACCATTTAATGGACAGTGCATATATGTACATACGTGTTAGCATTTAACAATGTATGGACATGGACCATTTAATGGACATTGCCTATATGTATATATATGTTAGCATTTAACAATGTATGGACATGAACCATTTAATGGACATTGCCTATATGTATATATATGTTAGCATTTAACAATGTATGAACATGAACCATTTAATGGACATTGCCTATATGTATATATATGTTAGCATTTAACAATGTATGGACATGAACCATTTAATGGACATTGCCTATATGTATATATATGTTAGCATTTAACAATGTATGGACATGAACCATTTAATGGACTGAGAATTCCAGGGGGACACCTGGAGTACTAGTATTCTGCATAGAAAGGGTGGGGCATGGCTGGGATGAATATATAGTCTAAATTAGTGCATGATGTCAGAAGTTAATACCCATCTTAAATGACCAAAATATTGGAAGACCTAAAACCCCAACAAATATGTACATATCTGCACATTTTCTGGACTCGAACGCACAGCTCAGACATGCTAGTTAATGGACTACCTGCATATCCAGCCACACTTACCTATTTAGGTATGTGGATCCAGTCCTGGTTGCATCAGTGCATCACGGGGCTCAGGTTAGAAAGTGTCAATACAAAGACTATGTTACTAATGAGGCAGGATGCAGCAGCACATTGGAACACACCAACATTTCCTGACAATCGTAAAGAGACGCAAACTTCAATGATATGGCCATATTTCTCTCTCATCGGCTGTGATTTAAATCATCTTGCAAGGGATAGTGACTGGGGCAAGAAAACAAGGTGGACAAAGGAAGAGGTGGGAATGGTCAGGCATGGAGCTTGGCAAATTCGAGAGGGCACTGCAGAAACGGGTTAACTAGAGAAAACCGGTTGCAAAGTCATCTGTTGTGGCCAAGTAACCCTCGTGGTTAAAGGACTGATGACGAATCAGTGATGCCACGCACAGTTCTCCCCCAGGAGCTGTGCAGTATTTTCAAGTTGTTTCCATCTCCAAATAAGTTTACATTCATATACATCTAGATACATCAAGACCCACAGCTCAGTTATTATACAGCTATTCACCTAATTGGTCGTAATGCGAAGCATTACGTTTGATGTCGCGCTGCTTTCTCACCTCGGCAGACGGCGCGGTGCGCCGCCACCTCCCCCGCCCTCCGCGTCGCGCACCACTCGCGCCTCACCCGACGCCCGCTGCTCGCCACCTCTCGCCCTCCCCCGGGCCGGCAGCATTCACACCTCACCTGCTGTCGCCCGTCCCTCTTCCCTTATAAGGTCGCCCGCCGGCCTCCCTCAGGCACTCGCCCTCCTGCCGTCTCCCAGCTCTCTGCCTTTTCCTTTTTGGCACTCTTCACCTCGGACCGCTGCGTCCCCTCGGACCGCTCCAGGATGCCCAGACACGGCAAGGGCACGGGCCGCCAGAGCCCCCAGGCGACCGCCCTGGCCACGCCGGGACCCGCCTCGGGCGCGCCGGGAGGCGCGTCACCCTCCTCGGCCCCGGCGTCTCCGTCGGCACCCTCGGGCACCGCCTCGGGCACCGAGACAAGTGCGATTCTCAAGGCTCTCCTCGACCTTGAGGCCCTCCAGCGCGCCTCCACCACTGCCGCCACCGCCACCACCGCCCTCCTCCACGCCCGCCTGGACGCCCTGGAATCGCGGAGAGCCCGAGGGCAACCCCCTTGGACCACGCCGACCGCCTGCACCACGCCGACCGCCCCAGCACCTCGGGCGCGCGCCCCAGGAGGGGCCTGCCCTCCGCCGCCGCCTCGAGCGACTCTCCCGGGGGCAGTGCACCCCCAGCAGCCCTCTCACCGCGGCAGCCCTCTCACCGCCGCGCCCGAGGGGACGCCACCGCCCGCCCCGAGGCGGCGGACGGCGTACGACACACCGCCCATCCCAGCACCTCGGGCGCACGCCCCCGCGGGGGCGCGCCCTCCCCCGCCGCATCAAGCACCGCGGAAGGGACCCCGGACAACCGCCGCGGCCACGCCGGCCCCCTCCTCGGGCACGCCGGGAGGCGCCTCGCCCAGCTCGGCCCCGGGTCCCTCCCCGGCGCCGCGGGACCAGCCCTCGGGCGCCGAGGCTGCCCTCCGACACATCACGGCCCGTCGGCTTCGGACGACCTACAGCCCACCGCCCATCACATCACCTCGGGCACACGTCGCCGGGGGAGCGCACCCCCCCCCGCCACCTCAAGCACCGCCCCGGGGGGCACAGACCCCGGCCGCCTCGGCGGATTTTTGATCCGCCGGCCCCCCCCCGGCCGGCCCGGGGGGCCGTCTCCGGCGCCTCACCACCACCTCGAAGCCGACAACCTCCTCACCACTACCGACAACCCCCCAGAGATCACCGATCGAAGCGACGCCCAGCCAGAGCCAGGGGATCATCACCCCGCACCTCATGCCTCAGACCACAGCCCAGCCCAGCCTCACGAGGAACCCTCAGACCACAGCCCAGCCCAGCCTCACGAGGAACCCTCAGACCACAGCCCAGCCCAGCCTCACGAGGAACCCTCTTCCGATGGCACAGCCGACCTCCACGACACCACCTTCATCAACCCGCCCGACCCGACCCCGACCCCCACCCCTCCCAGCCCTGAGGACCTCGCCGGCCTCCCCCCGGCCGGCCCGGGGGGCCCTCCCCGGAGCCTCACCCTCACCCCTGCCGACAGCCCCGCGACTTCCACCGACAACCTCCCAGCGAACACCGATCGCAGCGCCGCCCAGTCACAGCCGGGGATCATCACCTCGGACCTCACACCTCAGACCACAGCCCAGCCCAGCCTCACGAGGAACCCTCTGCCAGACAACACCGCCGCCGACCATGACGTCCACCGACAACCTCCCAGCGACCACGGACCGCAGCGCCGCCCAGTCACAGCCGGGGACCACCACCTCGGACCTCACGCCTCAGACCACAGCCCAGCCCAGCCTCACAGGAACCCTCTGCCCACATCACATCTCAGGAGCGGGCCTCCCCTTTTTTGGCCGCCCGCTCCCCCTCCACCTAGGCCCCGGACCCTCCTCTCACCCAGACCTCCATCTCCGGGCCCCCGCCTCGGGCGCGCCTCGAGCCCTCTCCTACTTTTGGTGGAGGGCTCCTCGGCACCCCCTCACAGAACACCTACAGACTTTTTTACTCTGCCTGAACTTTATTACTTTATTTATCATGTACATTTCGTCACTGCTCCTCCTATTGCTTTTATTCATTACTCCGCTCCTCATGGGCTTCCTTACCTTCCTCAGCTTATTCCTTATTTACTCTTATTGTGCTCCCTTACTCTGTATGCTCTGTATGCTCTGTCTGTGAGGCGTAAATAAAAACGCCTTATTTCCACCCCCGCCTTCCTCTCTTCCTTTTCGCGCATCGGTCGTAATGCGAAGCATTACGTTTGATGCGAGGAGAGGAAGAGACCCTCCCCCGCCCCGCGCTGTCGCGCTGCTTTCTCACCTCGGCAGACGGCGCGGTGCGCCGCCACCTCCCCCGCCCTCCGCGTCGCGCACCACTCGCGCCTCACCCGACGCCCGCTGCTCGCCACCTCTCGCCCTCCCCCGGGCCGGCAGCATTCACACCTCACCTGCTGTCGCCCGTCCCTCTTCCCTTATAAGGTCGCCCGCCGGCCTCCCTCAGGCACTCGCCCTCCTGCCGTCTCCCAGCTCTCTGCCTTTTCCTCCACCCACCCACCCTACACTCCTCATACACTCTTCTCTTCCAGCGGTGGAGGGCTCCTCGGCACCCCCTCACAGAACACCTACAGACTTTTTTACTCTGCCTGAACTTTATTACTTTATTTATCATGTACATTTCGTCACTGCTCCTCCTATTGCTTTTATTCATTACTCCGCTCCTCATGGGCTTCCTTACCTTCCTCAGCTTATTCCTTATTTACTCTTATTGTGCTCCCTTACTCTGTATGCTCTGTATGCTCTGTCTGTGAGGCGTAAATAAAAACGCCTTATTTCCACCCCCGCCTTCCTCTCTTCCTTTTCGCGCATCAAATCCTCATCCGCTACACACTAAGTGGATTCCCTTTGTATTACTGTTTATCCTTTTCAAAACTCCCCAGCCCCCCACGACGATCACCCCCCACCATCGCAACTCGACAGGAACTCGTCCCGACTGGTTCGCCCCTTTATACTTCCAGTGACCTTCGATGACCTTCAACAGGCGCATGCGCAAATAATGCAATATATGGCCGGTATATCATATCTGTCTAGGTATATGTATAGGAATAGGGGGTTCAGGTTAGGGGGGGGGGAGGGGGCAAGAGATGGTGGCCTATCCGCGCCAAGAATCCTGGCTTCTTGGCGCCAGGATTCCCGGCCTTTCAGCGCCGAGACTCCCAGCACCAGGCCTCAATTCAATAATTTAAATATGAATAAAATGTGATAATCAACAATAACATAAATTAAATATAAATGCAATAATATACAAGGTCAGTCTTTATTAATGTTGCTGTACCCGGAAGAAATGCCATATTCGTGGGGATTTTGCATCAGATGCGTAATTACAGTGTTATTTATGAGCATAGCCAACTGGCCTCCCGGTGCCAGGCCTCCTGGCACCAGCCTTAAAATGAATAGAAATAAAAAAGTGATAACCAACAATGAAATAAATCAAGTAAAATAATATGTAAGGTAAGTTTTTCTTAATGTTGTACTAGCATGACAAGCCATATTTGTGGTGATTATGCATCAGATGCATAATCACAGTGAATTATTTATTATGCATATATATATTGGTATGCACAAAATATATCTACATGATGTACAACAGTCCCCACAGGACCTCCCCCAGTGGTAAGTGGAAGTATATGAGTGGGCCACAGACCAGCATATACCCCCATGGTTGGCTGGAGGTTCCTCCATTGTTTAGGATTCATGGCTATACCAACACAGTTCTATCATGGGCAGTTCTGACCTGTAGCCATGTGTTGTAACTAATGAATTATTTCCTAATATTCACTGTTAATTTACTCAATCCGGTCCCAACTAAATGTCCTGGGAATATTCAAGAAATTAGATATCAGTTTTCGCTTTCTACTGATGTATTCCAATATGAAAACATCCCAAAATTCAGTGTGCCACAACCATATTTGTGAACCTGCAAATTAATCCTATATTAAATGTGACCTTTGTAATTGAACCGGCAGTCAAAGTAGGCATGTTAACCACCATAGCCCAAACGAGGTACATTCAATGCATTCAATACATTCCATCTATTCAATATATTCAATATATTCAATTCATCCAATATATCCAATATATTGAATATATTGAATTGAATATATTATATTATATTGAATACATTGAATATATTGAATACATTGAATGTACTGAATATATTGAATTGAATATATTATATTGTATTGAATATATTGAATATATTGAATATATTGAATATATTGAATATAGTGAATATATTGAATATATTGAATATATTGAATATATTGAATATATTGAATATATTCAATATATTCAATATATTCAATATATTCAAAATATTCAAGATATTCAATGTATACAACATGTACAATAGATACAATATATTCGCGTGACTATATTTGTGTTGTCTGCCTCAATCAGATATGTAAACATCCATCATAGGAACAGAAATGCAAAAGCAACAAGTGCTGACCTATATTCACGTGAGTTGAAATTGTCTTCTGCCTTTCACAGACATGTAAATATCCATTCTAGGAATAGACAAGTAGCAAGAGGGCCTGGTGTCAGAATGAGGTCAACCTGTTGACTTACTGGGTACGGACTGTGTTAGTTACTCTCACAGCCGTGTTACTAAACAACACATCAACAAAAGTATTTGAAGACTGGCAAAGGAAATCACCACATCAATTCTTAATTGAAACAACGCTAAGACCGCCAGACTTTAATATTGGGATTTATTATCGTCTTCTTTTTATCGTTACAATCAATGTTCAATGTCATGGTTTCAAGGCTCACAGAAATTGACCCCACCGAGCATAACAGTATGGGTGGGTGGGATGGCTTAAAACCCAAGGCTTAGTAGTATATGTTGATCGAACTGCAGTCAAGACGAAAGTGAATCAAAGGCGGCTAGTTCGTTAATGTCAAATTCTTACGCTAGGTGGTGGCGAGCCCCGGCGGCGGGTTAATCTATAAATAGAATAGACGATGCTTTGTATCCATTCAAAATGAGACGTCGGTCATACGCATTCAATTACCCATGTTCTCGCAACATGTACAATTTAAAAAGCAAAGTATATTCTTCACATACCTGTTTATATTTACCCGCTATCTTTTGACTTTTAAAACAGATTAAATAATGGAGATTAATACATTTTACAAGTCAAACTTAGAGCTTTCTTTTGTATTGTAGAATGGCTTAAATGATGGAGATACAAAACATATTAAAATTGAAATTGGGAGATTTCTCTGGAAACCATCTTATGTGCCAATTAGACCAACACTTTGACACTGGAACCACCGCATGCACATTGTAGTCCTATTGCAGCAATAATGTGTTTGAATTTAAACAGGGTACTCATTCAGACCTAATCTATGTGGCGGTGAATCTCATAGCGAGGAGTATTCAGGAACTCTGAGGGATGAGGGTTGCGCCATTAATATACAGGGCGAGTGTAGACCAACTCTGTGGTATTCCTGACGCGGACAACAGGAAATGCTTTGATTTCCAAGTCGCAGCATTGAGTAAATATGTGCTGTCAGAGCCAGGGAGTACATATACACAATTTGTTTGTTTGTTATTGTTTTACGTCCTAGCAAAATCTGAGATCATATCAGGATAAGTACCGACTTGTGATAGTGTGCACTTATGATGACTTTATAGTGCTGCCCCACTGGGAGATTAGGGCGCCAGCACCATCACCTGATATCCCACTCAGTCACATTATCCTGACACTGAGCAAACCAGTCCTTGCCCTATCCTAATAATGCCAAGTGCCTGGCTAGGAAGTTACACATATCAATTCTTAAGTCATTAGTTTGACTCAACCAGGGTTCAAACCCACGATCCCACGATCTACCAAAACGTGAGACGGACGCTCTAACTCATTCGGCCATCCCATCTGGTCGACATAAACACAACGATAGAGGCTGTCTGTATTAGACAGAACTGGAACCTGCTTATCCGACTACCGGGTCACTATTTATAGAGAAATGCCATAAAGAAGAGGGCCACTGCAATATAAATCCCAAAGGAGAGTAGTACAAAGCGTATGCTGCCTTATACCCGATGTAATTCCACCTATCGCCTCCTTGCATGACGTCACAGAATGGGCTATTTGTGCTCCCATCCAGTAGGTAGGCGTGGATCTTCCATGACACCGACTACACCACGACTAAGCTAAATAGTTCTGAGTGCAATGCAGTCAATGCTTTTAGAATGTCATTATTTGTGAAAAGTTGCCTGGTCAGAAAATGTAGAGTGTGTGTAATTCTTTTAGATGAATATATTAACTTCCTCGTTATGATGTACCTTTATTTCATTTGAAGTAACTTTTATATTTATTGGCTAACTTTAGAGATATTTAATGGAGACCAGCTAGATAAGCATCGCTTTTCTGGGATCCTTTCTGTCTGTAAGGAATTTGTATGCATTTATTGTATCACCTCAGTTTATTGTAAACATACCTTGCAGAGAGTTAAAATAAAAGAATTTAATTTAATTGAAATTAGGCTTGCCATCTCAAAACAATAGGCTGAGGCAATACCAGGTTTGATTACATTGTATTAGTAGTTCCTCTTGTTAATTTTGGCTAATTTTTGTGAGGTATATTTCGCAGTCACTTTAGACAAATCTAACCACTTCAAAATTGCATTAGAAATGTGTGATTTTAAAAATCATTTTGCAAAGTCGTCGGCTGGCAGCTGTAGTTTGTGGAGGCAGGCTAGATGAAATCAATACAGGCAAGGAGAGAAAGGAAGAATATAAAGAGTGAAAGTAGAGTGAGAGCTTGCACCCTCAGGTTTATTATTATATAGTGGTACATGGATCCGATATGGCATACCACCTGACTATTATCTCCAATCAGCAACAAGCATTTCTAGTTCCACCAATGAACAGTAAGCATTATTGTGTCACCATGGCTACTGTGATCTACCCACCACCACCATGCAGTGTGGCTGCTTGACCTGCACCTGCCTGCTGTGTGTGTGGTGATCCATGACTAAAAGTTGTGGGGGAGGGGCTCCTTACGCACTAACAGTAGTGCCCCTTTCACACTATCTATCTAATACACAATGACTATTGACTACAAGTAAAGAGTCACCATTGTTGGAAGGGAAGGTGAATGGCAGCAGAGGGAGAGGGAGACCAAGAACATCATGGTTTACAAATATTTCACAATGGACAGGCTTGAATTATTCAGTCTATCAGAACAGCACACCATCGGGACAAGTGGAGAACCATTGCATCCAACCTCGACTAGAGGACGGAACTATTGATTGATTGAAAGAGTCACCAGCAACTACATAAATACATTCATGCACCTGGCCCTATACATCATTTACATAAATAGACCATTTGTACTCCTTTATAGACCATTTCACATTCCCCACCAATGCGTTTTATCGGAATATTTTAAAAGTTGACACAGATCTGCCCATTTCAGAGTTTTATGTACATTTCAATGTAGGGATGTGAATGTGAATGGCAAGACTGACATAATTAATGCCACTCACTTTCCACTGTGAATATGACCCTTGGTGCCGACACAGCGTAACACCGCCAATATTCACCATCTCTTCAGTGACACACCGATGTCTAATACACGCGTCAGTCGCTGAGTTAGCCATTTCAAATCAGATATAGATATGTTAACATTTCACGGTTTCACCGGATTGTGCAGCTTTAACATCTAGCACAGACCGGAAGCTGTGCCCAAATCGATAGAGCGCAGGCTTCTGAGTGGAAGGGCGTGGATGTGAAGCCCAGCCGAGTCAAATCAATTACATTCAATATTGATACTTGTTGCTACATAGACTGGTGCCCAGCATAACTAGGATATGGCAAGGAACTGGTTAGCTCAGGATCAGGATAATGTGACTGAGTGGGATATCTGGTTATGGTGTCGGTGGTCTGTGTCGGTGGCATCATGAGCGCGCACTGTCACAAGTTGGTGTCCATCCTACTATGCTGTCCTAGGACATAAAAGCCAAACACCCACGGCGCATATTTGTCTGAAGAATACATGGTGGATTGCAGAGACGAGATATTTAAAGCTGCATAGTCCGATGAAGTATCACATTTTTTAAACCAAAACAATTATCAAACTTTGAGTCTAAATATGTAACTTAAACATGAATGCGCTGATTAAGCAGTTGTCCTCATATGTGCTGTTCTCTGTGGTGAAGTAGTTAGAGTGTCTGACTTTTTTCTAGGTCAGACTCATAATCTGAAGGTTGGTGCTTCGATTCCCTGTGCCATCATCTTTGTCTAATTGGATTTCCACCACTGTGTATAACTTACAGTGTCATCAAAGGCCAGTTGCTCTCATACCATGTCTATGTGGTGTGGGAGGTTAAAAATCCCTTGGGTAAGTAAAAGTGTAGACTCAGGCTGTCTATCGACAAACTATCTAATGGAGAAAAGAAGTCTATTCATACTTATCCATGATAGGCAGTATGAAGCTTCAAGAACATAGAGCAGAACACCAAGTCATTTTAATAGAACCTGTTACTGCAGATGCGTATGCTGTCAGAGAGTCTTGGCATCCTTGCCAAATTAATAGTACATGTTTGAACTTCATATATCTAAAAGATTAGCCTTCTAAAATAAAAGTTATTTCAAACTGAAAAGAGGTAGACAATAACAATCATTTTAATATATTTATCTCAGAAAAATGATGGAAACTTAAAAACATTGCACTTTGCAACCTCAAACACGACACTTTAGTACACGCATGTGGTTAAATAACAAACTCGGACACAACATCGCCCCGCGATGATGCTTTAAGGTTTTGCCCATTGAAAATCAGAGACAAGGCATGTGTCGACGCACCGTCCCACGTGACCCCCAAATCTGCCCCTGGCGGGAACCGTGAGAGCCGTTAAGGGAGAGGGCATGAGATTGATGTGGCGAGGCCATCTAGTAGACGCAGGGAAAGTACTTCCGGTTACCCAGAGCTACCTGGGTGGAGCTGTATACATGCTGCGGTGGCTTCCTGCTGTCACATCATTTGCCACCCGCCATTTGCCACCGGCTATTTGTAAGCCGTTAATTGCCTCCCAGTCCTTTCCCAGTGGGGACTTTTGCCAGACAGGACTTAATATCCCAGCAGATTCTATTGCCATGTGCCAGAGTGTTCGCATGTGAACGTATGTTTGTGTATATGGCCTCGATCAGTGTGCGGGAATCTATTCAGATGGCAAAAGTCCCGACTGGGATACCTTTGGGGGGCAATTATCGGCTGGCAAATACAGGGCGGCAAATGGCGGGTGGCAAATAATGGCTGGCAAATAGCGGGTGGCAAATGTCAAAGAACCCTGCGTCTTGTGTCAGATCTGGACAGCAGTGGTTATTGTCATGCATGGTCTTTGCTTTCTACTCCTTCGACTTTTGTGGCAAATATGCCTTTTTTCCAAGGTATATATGCACATTAAACAGCCTATGTTAGTTCTTGCTACTAGTTACAACTAATGTTGTGTGTAGCAGATCTATGCGCAACATGTTCTGTTGATAAGGTCTTATAGAGGAATTCCATCGACAACGTGCCAGCTGATGGCAGTGGAAACAAAGTTTGTTTATGTAACGACACCTCCAGAGCACATTGATTTTCATCATCAGCTCTTGGACGCCAAACATATGGTCATTCTGCTGTATTTCTTTGGAGGAAACCCGCTGCCGCCACATAGGCCACTCTTACCAATAATCAGCAAGGGGCTTTTTATATGCACTTTCCCACATACCACAACCTTTGACGATCCAGTTGTGGACCTGGTTGGAACGGAACATAGCTCAAACTGCAAATGGGTACACTAAGCAGGATCGATAGGATGACCCACATAGGATGATCCCAGGTGGACACTCTACCGCCTGAGCTACATCCCTGATGGTCGTGGAAGAACTAATGTTGTGGGTAGTATATCACTTTGCAGCGTGTTCTGTCATGAAGTTGCCAAAGAGGAATGCCATGACCAATCCGCCTTCTGGTGGATGACATTTGCAAGTACCACTCTTGTGGGTATCAGTTCAGCGTGAAACCTTGACTGTGGAAAAGGGCCTTGTTGGCAAAAACTAACGTTGCGAGTCAAAGACCGTGTGCATTATGCTTTGTCGAAAAGGTCTTATAGAAGTAGTCCACTACCATCCTATCCTCTGATGGCCATAACAAGTACAAGTGTTATGAGTGTCAGCTCTCGTGCATCATTCTCTGTGGAAACGGCATTATATAGGATTTCCACCACCAACTGATGGCATTGAAACGAACTAGTGTTGTGGTAGGAATATGACTGTGCTGCATGGTCTGTAGAAAAGGTTTACACCGGATGCCCACAGGTAACACGCCCTCCACTGACATTATCCAGGCGCCATATGCATGTGTCCGGGTTAGCGCTCCGAAGCTGCTTTTCAGCGGGTTTACCGGGTTAGCGGCGATAACTCCGTATGTATGTGTCGGCGTTAGACAAACCTGACAAGCTTAAAGTCACCTGCACTAACCCCAAGTCATAGGATGGTTAACATCGATGTTAGGGACCGAATAGGCCCAAATCTATTCGATGCGATCATATTTAACAGAATTACATACATAATAAGTGAAATTTAACCCTAAATCAATTTAACCCTAAATTTGAACCGCTATTAATGCTGCCGCCGCAATGGCGGCGATATTAATAGTGTCGAATCGATGAATGTAAAGTAAACAAATTGGCGCCGCTGCAGCGACGTCAATATCCATACTGCCAATGCCGCTGCATTGGCGGCAATATATTAGGCCCAAATCTATATTAGGCCCAAATCTTTTCAATGCAATCATATTTAACAGAATTACATATGCCATAAGTGAAATTTTATCAATTTAACCATAAATTTGAACCGTTATTAAATTTACCGCCGCATTGGCGGCGATATTAATAGTGTCAAATTGACGAATGTAAAGTAAACAAATCACCGCCACCGCCATGACGTCGTTATCCATACTGGCATAATGCCAGCAGCAATGTTTTATGCCCAAATCTATTCAATGCGATCATATTTAACAGAATTACATACACAATAAGTGAAATTTTATCAATTTAACCCTAAATTCGAACTGTTATTAATGCTGCCGCCGCATTGGCAGCGATATTAATAGTGTCGAATCGACGAATGTAAAGGGGCCCCCCAAGTTGCTAAAAAAATGAAACCCCGCCACGCTTTCGACTCATACATGCCCCGTTACAGATATGGAACACCGGTGTTAGATAACCCGGGACCCGCTTTTAACACCGGAGCCGATCAAATGTTGCTCATACATATGGCCCCAACTAATGTTTCATGTATGTGCTCTGTGAAAACGGCCTTATAGACGATTTCCACCACTAACCCATCCTCTAATGGCAGTAGCAATTATCAGTGTTGGGGCCTCAGCTCACTGTGCATCATGTTCTGTGGAAAACGTCTTATAGAGGATTTCCACCACCGACCCGCCCTCTGGTGGCAGCAGGCAAAGCTAATGCTATTTGCTGCAGCGTACTGCATATATATATATATATATTCTTTTTTTGTGACAAGTTTTTTATTCTCCCCATAACGTGTAAGCTCCCATGAGGGTGCTTGTTTTCAACGCTGGACAGCTGTGATACTGGATTGGTCTGGTCCCGCACTCAGGACTGTTTCCCCGATCTTTCTCAGGCCAACCTTTTGCAGTTTTGCGTGTTACTAGTTTCTATATTAGTTTCTTTTAATTTTCAAAGTTTTTTCCTAACCTGTATATGATAACTTAGCCTACTATGTACATCTACGCAGATGACATATAGATGGTATTTTGTCACTGTGTTTGTTTGTTGTTGTTTAAAGTCCTAGCAACATCTAGGATAATATTAGGATGGGTACCGACTTGTGACTTGACAGCGCGCACTCATACTGGCTTCATAGTGCTGCCCCACTGGGACACGGTATCCTGACAGTGAGCTATCCAGTCCTTGTCTTATCCTAATAATGCCGAGTGCCAGGCTAAGTAGCCACAACTATCAAATTTATAAGTCGTTAGTTATTACTCAGCTAGGATTTAAACTCCTCACTTTCCTCCTGGTCCCTTGTCAGTAATTTAGATTGGTATGTAATCCACCTAATTTATTCCCAAAAATAGACCCTTTAATCGGAGCATTATTAATTTTGCGTACATTCACGGCTCTTCAAAAGAAAAGTTATGTCGATTGAGGGAAGACTCAAAAAAAAAAACTCCATTAATTTCATGTGAAAGACTCCCTTCAGAAACACTGCCCACGTCCATTTCCATTAACTCAGACTTTGTCACATGTTTTCTATGTTTTGCCATCACTGCTCTTTTCATTTAATTATTCACGCTTTAAAAGCCAATTATATTTAAGCGGAAACCCCCAAATTTAAATTGATCATTCAAAATAAGGTTTTCGTGAATATAAGTGCCCAGTCGCAGAGAAAGATCCAGATGACCCAGATGCTCTCTGCGCATGACGCTATTAGCTGAAACCAGCGGCGCATGCGCGTCTGTCTGGTTGGTTAGCTATTGGAGTTTTACGTACTGGCAACATCAAGGTGATAGTGAGCTAACCAGACCTTGTCATATCCTATTAATGCCGAGCGCCAGGGTAGGAAGCGACAAGTATCAATTTTATAAGTCATTGGTTTGACTCGACCGGGAACCGAACTCCCGACCTTGCGCACCCTAGGCCAGCGTTCTACCGATTTGGTCACTGCGCCTGATGAGTCTGCCTGGTGTTTCCCCGGACACCATTGCTTTGCAAAGCAACGGGTCGCGCTGATTGAACGCGGCCGGCCGGAAGTGGCAGTCGGCGGACAGGGAAAGCCTCCTTCCGGTGACCTTGAGCTCTGGTCTTGGGCTGTAATTAGTGTTCTGCCAGGCCGCTGGAGGGAGGGGGGTCTCGTGTTGTGGTGCTGGCGAACAAAGGTTGATGGTTGCTTGATGGCTACTATAATATGGTGGGAATATGGACGCGCGGGGCGCCACCTAGCGATGTGTTATGGTGGTGACGTCAGGAGAAATGGGCAAATGTTGATATTGACAATTAAATCGCCATTTTTTCTTTAGTCAGATCTCCATTGATATAATTCCTTTCAATATTGCATTGTGTAAATAATATTTAGTCATTAAATACAATTATTCCTTACATACCGATGTAAAGCTCAACCGAATTTGAGAGTTCCCGAGAACATCTTGACGATTAGCGCCTCCTGTAAAACATACTTTTGAGATATAGTTTGTGGTCATCTGACAAATATTCAACCGTTTCTAAATTTCATTTGAGATCATTTTTTGTTGCTGTCATTTTAGACAAAATGACTGTTTCAGATGTCCGAGTAAATTTCAATATTGGCATGCATAAAATGTGATTAACACAACTGGCAGGATACATACCTAAGTGTTTGCCATGAGTATGGCCCTTGCTGTGGATACATCGTTAATTGAAACAGCAGCAAGCACCAATGATCACCAATATTCTTTCCTCAGTGCCGAAACACTGCTCTTGCGTCTAGATAAACATGTGGCTATCTTACACAGCATAATCGCCAATGGGTGGGTTCTGTGTTAGAAGCAGTGTATGATGCCATAACTGATAGAGCAATAACAGATAGTGTGTGTTAGTGGCAATGGGATGTGTGTGTGTTAGTGGCAGGATCGCAAATGTGATAGAGCAATAGCCAATAGTATAAACGCCAATGGGATGTGTGTGTGAGTGGCAGGATCGCAAATGTAATAGAGCAATAGCCAATAGTATAAACGCCAATGGGATGTGTGTATTAGTGGCAGGATCGCAAATGTGATAGAGCAATAGCCAATAGTATAAATGCCAATGGGATGTGTGTGTTAGTGGCAGGATCGCAAATGTAATAGAGCAATACCCAATAGTATAAACGCCAATGGGATGTGCTTGTTAGTGGCAGCATTCGGAACTGATAGAGCGATACCAAATAATGTTACCACCAATGGGTTGTGTGTGTTAGTGGCAGGATCTCAAAACTGATAGAACAATACGCAATAATGTTAACGTCAGTGGGATGTTTGTGTTAGTGACATGATCTTGGAACTCATTAAGGAATACCCAATAGGGTTAACGTCAGTGGAATGGGTGTGTTAGTGACACAATCTTAGAACTGATAGTGCAATACCCAATAGTGTTAACGTCAGTGGGATGTATGTGTTAGTGGCAGGATCTCAGAACTGATAGTGCAATACCCAATAGGGTTAACGTCAGTGGAATGTCTGTGTTAGTGACACAATCTTAGAACTGATACAGTGATACCAAATAGTGTTACCGCCAATGGGTTGTGTGTGTTAGTGCCAGGATCTCAAAACTGATAGAACAATACGCAATAATGTTAACGTCAGTGGGATGATTATGTTAGTGACATGATCTCGGAACTCATTAAGCTATACCCAATAGGGTTGACCTCAGTGGGATGTATGTGTTAGTGACATGATCTTAGAACTGATAGTGCAATACCCAATAGTGTTAACGTCAGTGGGATGTATGTGTTAGTAGCAGGATCTCAGAACTGATAGTGCAATACCCAATAGTGTTAACGTCAGTGGGATGTATGTGTTAGTGGCAGGATCTCAGAACTGATAGTGCAATACCCAATAGGGTTAACGTCAGTGGAATGTCTGTGTTAGTGACACAATCTTAGAACTGATACAGTGATACCAAATAGTGTTACCGCCAATGGGTTGTGTGTGTTAGTGGCAGGATCTCAAAACTGATAGAACAATATGCAATAAGGTTAACATCAGTGGGATGTTTGTGTTAGTGACATGATCTCGGAACTCATTAAGCACTACCCAATAGGGTTAATGTCAGTGGGATGTGTGTGTTAGTGGCTCGATCTTAGGACTGATAGTGCAATACCCAATAGTGTTAACATCAGTGGGATATATGTGTTAGTGGCAGGATCTCAGAACTGATAGTGCAATTCCCAATAGTGTTAACATCAGTGGGATATATGTGTGTTAGTAGCAGGATCTCAAAACTGATAGTGCAATACCCAATAGTATAACGTCAGTGGGTTGTGTGTCTTAAAGGCATGGTCGCAAGACTCTGAGAGAGCAATACCCAATAGTGTAACACCACTGATGTGTGTGTTAGTGGCGGGATCTCAGAACTCAGAGAGAGATACCCAATCCATGCCATCGCGACGCTACTAAACATTGAAGCTCAAATCCGATCGCCTGTTTCAGCCTGTAATTAATGACCGCGCCTCTTGTGAATCCATGGCGACGACAGGCGACGAAGTAGGCCATGACGAGGTTATTTGGGGGAAGGAGGAGAGGAGGAAGGAATTGGTGCAGGAGGAGGAGGGAATTGGGGAGAGGGAGAAGAAGTTGTGTCTTTGCTGCTGATGAGAATAGAGATGGAGGATAATGCATCATTGGAATGGGATGATCAGGACGGACGGATCGGGTTTCTTAATGACAACCGGCCGGAGCAGTGGAGGTCTGTCTTGTCAGCGAGGTGACTCAGCAGTTTCTGACAGAGTGCCATTTGGGCATCGCTTGTCAGTTTTCTGTCAGTCACAGTCGAACCCCATTCAGCCGACAATGTTTGGCGACCATGATTCACGCCAGATTTGCTACATAGGCATTGGGCTAGTGCTTATTATGTGAATGACGAATCACTCTATTATCGCCCGGACATGTGGCGGGTCTGGTGGATGTATGTTCACGTGTTGTCTGTCATATCACGTGACTGACCAGATTGAGAGCGCGGGCAGACAACCTCTTAAGACAATCAATTCGTCTCGGCTTTGCTCACACTTGAGAGCGGTATTTCCACTGAATACATACAACATCCTCAACAATATCCGCTAGCGCATTATAGGATTGTATTTTGATGAGAGGTGGGGAGTATACAATGTATGCATTCAAATTCCTATGCACTATCGTAAACCAATGTAAGTCCCCACCGCCATCTCAGATGTAAACCCCACTGTAATCTCAGATGTAAGCCCCACTGCCATCTCAGATGTAAGCCCCACTGCCATCTCAGATGTAAGTCTCCACTGCAATCTCATACTTCCAAATCGTGCATTAGACCATCCAACACAAAACACTTGTGATTGGACCCAACAATGGGGGCGTTTCTCACAATTGGTATCGGTGATTGGATCCACTGATTTGCATTAAGTGACATAGAACTTTTGTAATATGAAGATAATTTGTTACAATAAGCTTGAGACCAGTTAACTCTTGCGTAAAAAGGTTAGATTTTGTTCTGTTACCAGATATATCATTCGATATATAATTTGCCTGGAAATAGCAAAGACTTTGTTAGACTGAGCTCTAAGCTAACAATTTACTTGTAGTATAAGGACGCTGGCTGATATATAGTATGGGTACTACCTGTTGGGCCTAGTCACTGATAGATAGTCTGGTACTACCTGTTGGGACTAGTCGCTGATAGATAGTCTGGTACTACATGTTGGGCATAGTCGCTGATAGATAGTATGGTACTACCTGTTGGGTCTAGTCGCTGATAGATAGTCTGGTACTACCTGTTGCGTCTAGTCGCTGATAGATAGTCTGGTACTACCTGTTGGGTCTAGTCGCTGATAGATAGTCTGGGACTACCTGTTGGGTATAGTCGCTGATATATAGTCTGGTACTACCTGTTGGGTCTAATCACTGATAGATAGTCTGGTACTACCTGTTGGGTCCAGTCACTGATAGATAGTCTGGTACTACCTGTTGGGTCTAGTCCATTATAGATAGTCTGGTACTACCTGTTGGGCCTAGTCACTGATATATAGTCTGGTACTACCTGTTGGGTCTAGTCACAGATAGATAGTCTGGTACTACCTGTTGGGTCTAGTCACTGATAGATAGTCTGGTACTACCTGTTGGGCCTAGTCACTGATAGATATTATGGTACTACCTGTTGGGTCTAGTCACAGATAGATAGTCTGGTACTACCTGTTGGACCTAGTCGCTGATAGATAGGATGGTACTACCCCTTGGGTCTAGTCACAGATAGATAGTCTGGTACTACCTGTTGGGTCTAGTCGCTGATAGATAGTCTGGTACTACCTGTTGGGTCTAGTCGCTGATAGATAGTCTGGTACTACCTGTTGGACCTAGTCGCTGATAGATAGGATGGTACTACCCGTTGGGTCTAGTCACAGATAGATAGTCTGGTACTACCTGTTGGGCCTAGTCACTGATATATAGTCTGGTACTACCTGTTGGGTCTAGTCACAGATAGATAGTATGGTACTACCTGTTGGGTCTAGTCACTGATAGATAGTCTGGTACTACCTGTTGGGCCTAGTCACTGATAGATATTATGGTACTACCTGTTGGGTCTAGTCACAGATAGATACTCTGGTACTACCTGTTGGGTCTAGTCGCTGATAGATAGTCTGGTACTACCTGTTGGACCTAGTCGCTGATAGATAGTATGGTACTACCCGTTGGGCCTAGTCGCTGATAGATATTCTGGTACTACCTGTTGGGCCTAGTTTGTCCCTAGCAAAGATCACACATTGTTTTATACATGTTTAATCATACATACAGAAATACTGAAAAAACTGTAATTAAGACTCTGACGCACCGACACTAGGCCCATAAGAACATCTGCAGAGTGGGACGGAGGTGAGGACTTCTCTATCGGTTCACTGTTGTCTGTCTAAGTTATAGCGTGTAACCGACTAAATTGATACAAGATGAATACCACATCGACTATGTTACTATACATGTGTATTTGTTATTGCGGTGAATGCGTTTAGTTACTACGGAGACTGAGGCATCTCGTATATAGTGACGCGTTGCTAGGATAGCTGCCGTTAGCAGGTTGCCGGCGAGGGTTACTTTAGTGCTAGTAGGGCTGATGGTTTAAGTCATCGTCTAGCCAGGCTGTGATTGTTTCTATGGTTTTAACGTTAGTTTCTATGGATAAGGGAGCCAGAGTATACTTCTGTCGTAATACCAGGATAGCTAGAGTTAACTGGTTCTTGGCAGGTGATACGTTACTTGCTATGGTTACACTTTACGTGATTACACCAGAGATCAGTTATTGTGACGAATTATTCATGTTACAATGTAACATGCACGCTACTTTTATTATCGAACAGGATTTTCATGTGGTTATTATTGCTATTGATAGTTTCATTTATGTGCCAACAAATTGTCATGAACGGCTGGAAGACCAGTGCTCTGGTGCTGACAAAAGGCATTATTCACTGAATAAACTACATTGTAGTAACAACAAAAAAACACCAACAAACTTTTACATTTCTGATTATCATCGATGACAAATTGAGGACACGGAGACCCGCGAAGCCATGGAATTAATCTGCCCAATGGAGCCGCTCCTAAACAATACTTGGCGAAAAGCTACCAGGCATAGCCAGGTGGGCGAATCTCCTGGACTTAGGCCGTGGCTGGTGGAAGTCGGGTGTATGGAGAGGAGGGAGTGTGGGCGTGGGCGTGGGTGGGTTGTGGTGGGAGATGCGGTACAGCGTGTTTGGGCGTGAGTCGGATCGGTATGGTGTCGATATGCAAGTTTTCATATTTTAACTTTAGCACAAACTCATATTTTGGATACATGTTGTGGGATAGATTAAGTACACATGGTCTTGCTTACAGTAACGCACTTAATACACAGAGTGAACAATAACTATTTGACTTAAGCTAAGATTCCTTATACGCGGTATGCGGCATGTGGCATGTGGCATGCGAATGTCATATATGCGGCGTAGATATATGCCAACCCTCAACATTTGTTGGGGTGTTTCCTCCAAATTTGTGAAGGAACAGTATTGTTTTCTATGGCAAACGCAGCAGTATTCGCATTCGCATGCCACACCGATCGGTCCATGGATTGATACATTTGCCGCATTCGCATTCGCATTTGAATTCACATTCGGACGTATGGAAGCGCCACTATTCATTTACATGCTTTTTTATTTTTATTTTTATTCGCATTCGCATTCGCATTTGCATTCATATGCCGCATACTGCATATAAGGAATCCTAGCTTTACTGCCCCCATAATACTAAGCAAGATTATTAAACAGCGCAATGTGGAAACCAAAAATGTGGTACGCCATTATTCAAAATGACCCATATGCATGAGAGTGGTCCTGCACCAAGGTGACATCAGCTGCTCCAACAGGCGGTTAGCTTGTTGGAGTTTTACGTCCTGACAACATCTAAGGTCATATCAGGATCAGTACCGATTAGTTGCAGTGCACCCTCATGGCAACTTTATAGTGAGCCCCACTTGGAGGCCATGACTTGATATCACACTCAGTCACATTATCCTGACACTAAGCAAACCAGTCCTTGCCATATCCTAATAATGCGGAGCGCCTGGCTAGGAAGCAAGAAGTATAAATTTGGTAAGTCATTGGTTTGACTCGGCCTGCTTGGCCTACACTCTGTCGATTCGGACACAGCGTCCAGTCATCCAACAGACCGCTCAGTTACACCCATATTCACTGAGCAAATTCACATGAGGCAGAAAATGTCACAACTAGGTCTGGGCAGCCGACGACCCGCCCTGCTTCTATTCCTGGATATAATGCCTCGTAAATAGAGGGCCCAGCAGCTATTTCCGGACGAACCCCACCAGATCAGGCCCCCGTATTACGCGTGGGCTTATATTATTTTGTTTTCTTTGTGCTTCTGCTTCAACCTTAGCCAATATTAGTGATCTAATGGGGCGGCATCCTGGTTCATCATTGTGAGCATGTGTATGGATGTCGTTATATATATACTTTTGTATTATATATGCAGACTATATATATATACATGGATGACACATGTCCAAATATACCTTAATCATGAGTCGCATTCACTTACCGCCAAACATCTCTTACATATATATGACACCACCCACATCGTTAATATCAACCGAGACAGATCGCTTATTCCCACCTCGGGCGCAAGTGACAGTGTAGCGTCCAGGATAGAGGCATGCCGGGTGTGGAGCCACCGGTCACGTGGTTAGAGGGGGGGGGGGGGGGGGCATACATCAAGCAAGCCACCCCATCAATATTTAGGGTAGGAAATAAACATATAATCCCTTACGTGCGTTTATACTCGCATAATGCTTATACATCACATATATATTTTATATATTTATATTATATATGCAGAATATATATATGCTCAATGAGATGACAGATAATGTCCCAATTGATATTGAAGCGTTTATTGGTTCATATTAAAGTCCATATATATACTGGTCACGGAAAACCAGCCATGACGCGCTGTATTAAGAGGTTCAGCCATCCGTGACGTCAATGAACACTGACAATCCATGCCATGTAGCCTTAATCGTATTACTGGCGCCTTAGGCTGTGGTTTACCCAGTCCTACGGGACTTGGTGCTACCCCCCCCCCCCGGTCCCTCCCACCCCGGCTCTCCCCTACCCCAGCCACCCCTCCCCTACAAACCCTGCTTACAACTGGTGTGAGTGTGTTAGGGGTGAGCTGGTCCAGTCGTGTTAAGTTTCACCCTAATGCTCCCCTGCACTGCGCGCCTAGCGGGAAATCGATGTAGCACAGTCACACCGCGTCCCGCGTCGTTGTCACGTGACACGATGCGGAACGCTGGCGCCATCTGGTGTGGGTGAGGGGATTTAAGCGAAGCGGCTTACAGTTACACTGGTCCCCATGGCAGGTCATTGGTTTTACTCTCAGATTTAAGCTGAAGGCGTCTCTATAGGGAAATATACTGCAGTGTACATATGTTGTGCACTGCTGTTAATGTACTGCAGTGAACCTAGGTTGTGCACTGCTGTTAATATACTGCAGTGTACCTAGTTTGTGTACTGCTGTTAATATACTGCAGTGTGGCTAGGTTGTGCTCTGCTGTTAATGTACTGCATTATACCTAGGTTGTGTACTGCTGTTGATATAATGCAGTGTGGCTAGGTTGTGCTCTGCAGTTAATGTACTGCAGTAGACGTAGGTGGTGCACTGTTGTTAATGTAATACAGTGTGGCTAGGGGGTGCACTGCTGTTAATATAGTACAGTGTGGACAGGGTGTGCTCTGCTGTTAATATACTGCAGTTGCTAGTTTGTGCTCTGCGGTTAATATACTGCAGTGTGGCTAGGTTGTGCTTTGCTGTTAATATACTGCAGTGTGGCTAGGGTGTGTACTGCTGTTAATATAGTGCAGTGTGGCCACGTTGTGCGCTGCTGTTAATATAATGCAGTGTGGCTAGGATGTGTACTGCTGTTAATATACTGCAGTGTACCTGGGTTGTGCAATGTTGTTAATATAATACTGCAGTATGGCTAGGTTGTGCACTGCTGTTAATATAGTACAGTGTGGTCAGGTTGTGATCTGATGTTAATATACTGCAGTGTGCCTATGTTGTGCTCTGCTGTTAATGTACTGCATTATACCTAGGTCGTGGACTGCTGTTAATATACTGCAGTGTGGCTAGGTTGTGTTCTGCTGTTAATGTACTGCATTATACCTAGGTCGTGATGTTGACATACTGCGGCGTGGCTAGGTTGTGCTCTGATGTTAACGTACTGCATTATACCTAGGCCGTGTACTGCTGTTGATATACTGCAGTGTGGCCAGGTGGTGCACTGCTGTTAATATACTACAGTGTGCCTGGAGTCTGCACTGTTGTTAATGTACTGCAGTGTGCATTGACTGTACACTGCTGTTAATATAATCCAGTGTACATAGGATGTACGCTGCTGTTAATACCATGCGGTGTACCTGGGCAGTGCACTGCTGGTAATATATTGCAGTCTGCCTAGGTTGTGCGCTGATGTTACTATACTCCAGTGTCCATAAACTGTGCACTGATGTTAAAATACTGCACTAATGTTTATATACTGCAGTGTACAGAGTGTGCACTGATGTTAATATATTGTAGTGTACATAGGATGTGCACTGATGGTAATATACCGCAGTGTACATGTTTTGCACTGATGGTAATATACTGCAGTGTACATTGTTTGTGCACTGATGTTAATATACTGCAGTGTACATTGTTTGTGCACTGATGTTAATATACTGCAGTGTACATTGTTTGTGCACTGATGTTAATATACTGCAGAGTACATATGAAGAGTTCAGGTGCAAAACCATGTAAACGGCAATCCAAAAATGGAGATCAATATTGGAATTAAACCTTGACAAATTATTTTTTTTATATTTCTACTTGTTTGTTCATTGCTCCATAACCATATTATCATATGAAAAGTGGAATTAGTGAGAATAACAATGATTCTCAGGTAAACTGTTGTTATTGAAACTACATTTTTGGATTGGCGTTTACGTGGTTTTGTGCCCGAACTCTTCATCTGTTGTGCACCGCTGTTAACACACTGCAGTGGACATAGGGTGTGCACGCGTGTTAAGTCCGGTAAGATTGCATGCTTCCTTTGCGGAATGTCAGGATCTTTTAAACCTGACCGCGTCAAATAAATGATTTACAAACTTGATACCTGTTGCTACCTAGCCTGGCAGTCGACATTACTAGGATAGGGCAATAACTGCCCACTACACACACCTACCCTCCCCGCACTCTGCACCCTACCCTCCCCACACTCCCCACAGCTACCCTCCCCGCACTCCCCACACCTCTAACCTCCCCACACTGCCCACACTTACCCTCCCCACACTACACACACCTACCCTCCCCAAACTCCCCACACCCACCCTCCCACACCCCACACCACCCTCCCCACCCCCCACACCTCCACCCCCCCCACACTCCCCACCCACCCCCCCCACCCCACACACCCACCCCCCCCACACCCACACACCCACCCCCCCCCACCCCCCACACCCCACCCCCCCCCACCCCTCCACACCTACCCCCCCACACCCCCCACCCCACCCCCCCCACACACCCCCACACCACCCCCCCCCACCCCACACACCCACCCCCCCACCCCCCACCCACCTACCCCCCCACCCACACACCACCCACACCCCACCAACCCACACCCACCCACCCCCCACCCCCACACCCACCCCCCCACCCCCCACCCCCACCCCCCCACCCCACCCACCACCCCCCCCACCCCCACCCCCCCCCCCCCCACTCCCCACCCCCACCCTCCCCACACCCCCCCCACCCTACCCCCCCGCACCCACCACCACCCCCCCCACCCCCACACCCACCCCCCCACCCCCACCACCACCCTCCCCGCACTCCCACCCCCACCCCCCCCACCCCCCCCCCACCCCCCCCCCCACCCCCACACCACCCCCCCACCCCCCCCCACACCCCCCCCCCCCCCCCACCCCACCCCCCCACCACCCCCCACACCCACCCTCCCCCCACCCCACCCCCCTACCCCCCCCACACCCCCACCCCCACCCCCCACCACCCCCACCCACCCCCCCACACCCCCCACCCACCCCCCCACCCCCCCCACCCCCCCCCCCCCCACACCCCCCCCACCCCCCCCCCACCCCACCACCCCCCCACCCCCACACCCACCCCCCCCCCACACCCCCACCCCCCCCACCCCCCCCCACCCCCCCCCCCCACCCCCCACCCACCCCCCCACCCCCACCACCCCCCCCCCCCACACCCCACCCCCACCCCCCCCACCCACCCCTACCCCCCCACCCCCACCCACCCACCCCCCCCACCCCCCCCACCCACCCCCCCCCCACCCCCCACACCCACCCCCCCCCACACCCCCACCCACCCCCCCACCCCCCCCACCCCCCCCCCCCCACCCCCCCCACACCCACCCACCCCCCCCACCCACCCACCACCCCCCCACCACCCCCCACACCCACCCCCCCACCCCCCCACACCCCCACCCCCCCCCCCCCACACCCCCCACCCCCCCCCACCACCCCCCCCCACCCCACCCCCACCCTCCCCCCACCCCCACACCACCCCCCCCACCCCCCCCCCCCCCCCCCCACCCCACCACCCACCCCCCCACCCCCCCCCCACCACCCCCCCACCTCCCCACACCCCCCCCCCACACCCCACACCCCCTCCCCACCCCCCACCACCCCCCCCCACCCACCCCCACCTCCCCACCCCCACCCCCCCCCCCACCCCCCCCACCCTACCCCCCCCCCACTCCACACCCCCACCCCCCCCCACCCCACCCACCCACCCCCCCCCACCCCACCCCCCACCCTCCCCACCCCCCACCCACCCCCCCACACCACCCCCCCCCACCCCCACCCCACCCCCCCACACTCCACACCCCCACCCTCCCCACACCCCCACCCCCTCCCCCCCCCACTCCACACACCCCCCCTCCCCACACTCCCACCCACCCTCCCCACCCCCACACCCACCCTCCCACCCCCACCACCTCCCCCCCACACCCCCACACCTACCCCCCCCACCCCCACCACCCCACCCCCCCACACCCACACACCTACCCCCCCACCCCACCACCCCCCCCCACCCACCCCACACCCCACCTCCACACACCTACCCCCCCCACACTCCCCACCCTACCCTCCCCACACTCCACACCCTACCCCCCCACACCCCCCACACCACCCTCCCCACACTCCCCACACCCACCCCCCCCCCACCCCCCCACACCCACCCTCCCCCACCCCCACCACCTCCCCCCCCCACCCCACACACCTACCCTCCCCACACCCCACCCACCTACCCCCCCACACTCCCCACACCCACCCCCCCCCACTCCACACACCTACCCTCCCTGTACTCCACACACCTACCCTCCCCACACTCCACACACCTACCCTCCCCACACTCCACACACCTACCCTCCCCGCACTCCACACACCTACCCTCCCCACACTCCACACACCTACCCTCCCCACACTCCACACACCTACCCTCCCCACACTCCCCACACCTACCCTCCCCACACTCCACACACCTACCCTCCCCACACTCCACACACCCACTCTCCCCACACTCCCCACCCTACCCGCCTAATTCCTGCTCACCCTACCCACCAAGTCCTCCACCCCACGCCCTCCCAGCACTCCCTACTCTACCCGCCTCACCCACCCTCTCCACCTACCCTCCCCACCCGTCCTACCCGCTGTACTCACCCAGATGGAAGCCCCCTCCCCACGCCCGTCAGTGCCTAATCCGCTGACATCTCAGTCACTTACCCACACCTCTGATCTTCCTCCCCGCGCACCTGACTTGAGCTGCTCCATCATACACCGGCCCTGAGAGCAGCTCCCTGCCCCACATAATGAGAGCATGCGCACCAGAGGCTCGACCAATGGGCAGCGGCTGTTGAACAACCCAGCCATCTTCAGAAACACAAGCCGCCATCACAACACGCAGTACTGGATATGGGTCATTCTCTGAAACTGGGCACCACATATTTGGTGTCCATGTTGTCATCGACATCATTAATTTGTCTTATAATTCTATTTTCAATGGCAAGTCAAATAATATTTTAAATAATTGTTTCTTTACCTTGTATTTTCTCATAATCCATCTTATGTCAATTCACATCTCATAATAAGTCACATTTAATGTTCTTCACATGCCTCAAGTGGCCTGGTGGCTGGTGGTTTCTTCCCGGTGCTCCGTGTTTACTTCTTGATGAATCTTGTTGCCTTGCCTGTTGCCTAGCTTGCCTGACGTCTTGCGCATCTTCATTCTGGCTGTTTTTATTTCAGCCATTTGTCTCTGTCGACGATCTGTGCATCCATGCTTGCTTCTTGGCATCCGTGCATCCATGTCTGTTCCTTTAGGCAGCTGTGCATCTGTGTGCCATCTTTTCAGGCATCTGTGCATTGTATTGGCTTTTATTCACTATAAGCAATGGTGTGATGTCCTGCACGTCGTCATTCCGGCCATTTTCATTACAGCCGTTCGTTTCTGCCGACGATCTGTACATCCATGCTTCTTGGCATCTGTGCAGTCATGTCTGTGCCTCTAGGCATCCGTGCATCTGTGTGCCATCTTTCCAGGCATCTGTACATTATCTTGTCACTTGTCACATTAAAGTCAGTGCTGCTCCTGTTGGTGCCCGGGGAGTTGCGTCCTGGTGCGCTGCAGCTACTTCAACTTGAAGTTCAAATACTTGTTCCATTCTCTGTGACCAGGGTGTTGATCCTGGTATAATGATCTTGCATTATTTGATGTTGGTTGGTGCCCCGGGTACTGATGCCCGGTATCCACAAGAAGCAATGGGCTTGAAAGCACCATTGCCTCCACATCTGACACCATGTGAAAGATGTCATCCGGTATTATGCTGGGGGCATTCGTACAACTACATGCATTACAGAGGTTGGTTGGTTGGTGGAGTTTTACATCCTGGCAACATCTAAGGTTATATCAGGATAGGTACCGACTTATGCGACTTTATAGTACTGCCCCACTGGGAGACCACACCATCAGCACCATGACCTGATATCCGACTCAGTCACATTATCCTTACATTGAGCCATGGTGGTGAGCAGTAGCAGTACTGTTGAGGGCGTCTTGCAGGGTGAACAAGAGTGGCAGTGTGAGGTGGACTGTAACAACCAATCAGAGCAGGCGAGCGGGAGTGCTGGGATTGGCCAGAGCCCAATCAGCGGTGAGTGTGGTTTTCTGTCTGCTGTGATCCAAGCAATGAGAGGAAATGAACACCTTCACCCCTCACTCATTCAACCCCACGTGTTTTACTGAAACCGATATATTATTTTGAGTTGAGTCTTTTTTTGTTTATTCTGCTGAATAAGACCTTTGTCAGGACCTTCGAGCCATTTCCAATTCAGGGTTATTTACACAAGAGATATGTAGAATAATGTATAAAATAACTGTTGAATACACAATTTGCATTATGTAACATAATGAAATTATGTAATCCAAAAGTTCCATAGCAATATGGTAACAGTAGTGTGATATAAGTAGATCAATATTAGTCAGATAAATGTGAGTATTTACATAGTATTTAGAATGTAAGCAGAAGTTATCTTCTCTATTCAGTTGGTAAAGTTGTAGTCAGTTTTAATGTTCAGTTACAGTTAGGCAAGCAGTATATAAATGTCAGTTTGTTAGAAATATTCTAGTGTAACTCTAGCATAGTTAGTTATGTGAGTTTATGAATTCATGTTGTTGGTGTGGGGTTGTTAATAATACACAGGACCCGCTGTGACCAGTTTTATTTAACCATAGATATGTAGCACGGTCAGAACACATCTATTTGGAGTCAATCTGGGGACGTGGAAGCTACACAGTATAATGGATTTGAGTTGTTTGTATATGATTTTAGATAAATATTTAATGTTCATTATTATAATCTACTTTATTTTAACTTGGAGGGGACCAGACGGGATGGCCGAATGAGTTAGAGCGTCCGTCTCCCGTGCTGGTAGATCGTGGGGTCGTGGGTTCGAGTCCCGGTCGAGTCAAACCAATGACTTTAAAATTGATACTTGTCGCTTCCTAGCCAGGCGCTCAGCATTATTAGGATAGGGCAAGGACTGGTGTGCTCAGTGTCAGGATAATGTGACTGAGTGGGATACCAGGTCATGGTGCCGGTGGCCTGGTTTCCCAGTGGGACAGCACTATGAAGTCGCCATGAGTGCACACTGTCACAATTCGGTACCGATCCTGATATGACCTTAGATGTTGCTAGGACATAAAACAACAACAAACATTAACTTGGAGGAACTTCCATTTAAATGGAATAACTTTGGGAATATTTAAAGTGGAAATATTCCAAATAACTTGAAGTGCGCACAGTGAATTGCTTTGTTTACCTACGCACCAGAGTATCAATGGAACATCACTATGAATATATGATTAATAAGTACACACATGCATCAAGTGGATATCTAGCATCAAATCTATGCAGGGACCATGACTTTTAAATGTTATCCTTTCATCGGACTAAGCAACTGTAAAGAATGAGGATCTATCATGATCAACTTTGCTTATTCGAATGGTGAGAAACCTCGCCCAGAATGGCACACATGTGGGTTCGATTCCTGTTCTAGTGTGAACTGTGTTCCTATTTCCTTGAATTGTAGCTCCCCTCCGCCCGTGGGGTACCCACACAGCATATGTTTGTATGGCAATATCTCAGAAGTGGAGTGTTGTGCACACGCTACTACCCCCCCACCCCCACACACACCACACGCACACAATTACATGGCCGCCCCGGGCCGCGACTTCTCCCCCGGGAGGAAGGCGCCGACAGGCCGGGACAGAAACAAGGCCCGGCCCCGGGACACCTTACCCGCAGACAAACACAGGGCCGAGGAACAACGACCACTATCAACGCATTTACCACCACTACCACCAATACTACCACCAATACTACCACAAGCAGCACCACCCCCTACACTATCACCGCATCACCACCACTACCACCAATACTACCACCAATACTACCACAAGCAGCAGCAGCGCCTACAATATCACCGCATCACCACCACTACCACCAATACTACCACCAATACTACCACAAGCAGCAGCAGCGCCTACACTATCACCGCATCACCACCACTACCACCAATACTACCACGAATACTACCACAAGCAGCACACTGCCTACACTATCACCGCATCACCACCACTACCACCAATACTACCACCACTACTACCACAAGCAGCAGCAGCACCTACACTATCACCGCATCACCACCACTACCACCAATACTACCACCAACACTACCACAAGCAGCACCACTGCCTACAATATCACAGCATTCACCACCACTACAACCAAGACTACCACCAAGACTACCACCAACACTACCACCAATACTACCACAAGCAGCAGCAGCGCCTACACTATCACCGCATCACCACCACTACCACCAATACTACCAACAATACTACCACAAGCAGCAGCACCGCCTACACTATCACCGCATTCACCACCACTACCACCAATACTACCACCAATACTACCACCACTACCACCACTACTACCACACGCAGCACTACCACCGCAACCACCACAACCACCACTACCACCACTACCACCACTACCACCACTACCACCACTACCACCACTACCACCACTACTACCACTACCACCACTACCACCACTACCACCACTACCACCACTAACACCACTACTACCACAAGTAGCACTACCACCACAACCACCACTACCACCACCACCACTACCACCACTACCACCACTACCACCACTACCACCACTACCACCACTACTACCACCACTACCACCACTACCACCACTAACACAACTAACACCACTACCACCACTACTACCACAAGCAGCACTACCACCACGTACACGCCTACCACCGCTACCACCACTACTACCACAAGCAGCACCACCGCTAACACTACCACCACAGCCACCACTACCACCACTACCACCAACACCAACCCTATCACCACTACCACCACTACCACCACTACTACCACTACTACCACAAGCTGCACCACAACCACCACTACCACCACCACCAGCATCACCAACATCACCATGATTACCACTACATTAACATAGTAATAACACAATAAAAGAGTATCTGATCACACTGAGCTAAGTCTAAGTAAAGGTAATGGTATCTACCTGAGTTGGAAATCCTAAGCCAACTACTAAAACCTTTTATGTTGTAACCTGATTTGATGTTCCTCATACTCATTACTTACCGCTTTGTGTACACTTTAATTTCAGAATCTACTTCACATTTCAAGACACATTTACTTCACATTTCATAGAAACCATGTTAACAATATTTGCATAAATATCAAGATACCTGGAACACGTACAGCCAGAAGACCAGTGATATAGCGCTGACAACAGATTTAAATGAATAAAACTCATTTACCAAAACAAAACATCATCACTGACACTATCGTCATCACCGCAATTACCACCACACCACCACCAACATCACCACCACAATCATAACCACAACAGTACCATCACTACAACACCACCATCACCACCACCACCACCACCACGACCCCCCATCACCCCCACCACTCCCACTACCCCCACCACCCCCACCACCCCCACTACTCCCACCACCCCCACCACCCCTATCACCCACATCACTCCCACCACCCACCATCCCCACCACCCCCACCACCCCCACCGACCCCCACCACCCCACCACCCCCCACCACCCCCACCGCCCCCACCCCCACCACCCCCACCACCCCCACCCCTCACCCCCACCACCCACCACCACCCGCCACCCCCACCACCCACCACCCCCACCACCCCCACCCCGCTCGCTATGTGCCCCACCTAGCACTTTGGGGAGTAATCGGCATTTATACCAACATCCAGAAAGTACGAACACTCACACACACTCAAACACACATACACCCACACTCACACACACTTACACACACACACTCACTGCTCATGATGGCCATGATGGATCAGGTCAAAACAAATTAATGAATGCAACTCTTCCTGCCCTAGCGACACCCAGTCCACCAGACACCGACCGACGCATTTACTGTTAGAAAAGTCTGCCTTACACCTGTGCATGCCCACCTGAACGTCTGGCTTCAGTGCACTATGCGGCTTCAGTGCAGTATGTGGCTTAAGTGTACTATGTGGCTTCAGTGTAATATGTGGCTTCAGTGCACTATGTGGCTTCAGTGCACTATGTGGCTTCAGTACACTATCTAGCGTCAGTGCACTATGTGGATTCAGTGCACCGAGTGGCTTCAGTGGAATATGTGGCTTCATCGCACTATGTGGCTTCAGTACACTATCTAGTGTCAGTGCACTATGTGGCGTCAGTGGACTATGTGGCTTCAGTGCACTATGTGGCTCCAATGTAATATGTGGATTCAGTGCACTATCTGGCTTCAGTACATGATATGGCTTCAGTGCACTATGTGGATTCAGTGCACTATGTCGCTTGAGTGCACTGTGTGGCTTCAGTGCACTATGTAGCTACATTACACTATCTGGCGTCAGTGTACTATCCGGCTTCAGTGCACCATGTGGATACAGTGCACTGTCTGCCTTCAGTGCACTATGTGGCCACAGTACACTATCTGGTGTTAGTGCACTATGTGGCTTCAGTGCACTAGGTGGCTTCAGTTCACTATCTGGCTTCAGTGCACTACCTAGCTTCAGTTCACTATCTGGCTTCAGTGCACTATGTGGCCACAGTACACTATCTGGTGTTAGTGCACTATGTGGCTTCAGTGCACTAGGTGGCTTCAGTTCACTATCTGGCTTCAGTGCACTACCTAGCTACAGTTCACTATCTGGCTTCAGTGCACTATGTGGCTACAGTACACTATCTGACTTCAGTGCACTAACTGTGCATATAATATGCACAAGTTAAACTCAACCAACTGTCTGTGATATTACTGCATTACAAATGAATTTGAGTTAACTATGATGAATCTCTGCATGACTAACCATCATCGGGCGTGGTGGCCTAATCGGTAGAGCGCATACCTAGCGTGTGGAAGGTCGGGAGTTCGGTTCCCGGTCGAGTCAAACAAATGCATACTTGCCGCTTACTAGCCTGGTTGGTCTCAATAGGATAGGACAAGGACTGGTTGGCTCAGTGTCGGGCTAACGTGACTGAGTGCCATATCGGCTCATGGTGCCGGCGACCTGATTTAACAGTCGGGCAGCATTGGCACCCATGCTGATATGACCTGAGATGTTGGCAGGAAGTAAACTCCAACAAAGAAACTGAATAAACATCAGGAATATGTCAAATGTGCTGTTTTTCTTCTGGAAGTTACTGTGTCAGTGCAAGACCTCAGCATTGGCAGTTGTCCTCACGAACACCATTGTCAGTTTGTTGTAACGGTGAGGATGGAGGCATGTGTGGTCGCGCTGGCCAAAACCAGAGATCCACGGACTGAGTGGGTATCAATAATTGAAGCTTGTGTATCTTCCAATGGGCACAATGGTTGGCGCTAGTACTAGTAGCGCTGTTCTCACAAAACTTGGCATACAGCGCAGCCATTAAGGGACTGGTCCACTTTTCTTTCTTTTTTTTTGTTGGGGTAAATATCTTTATTCATCTGAATACATATTTTGTGAGCACCTGGGTACTGGTGTTCCAGCCGTTGGAGCGATCACATTTGATTTGTACATAGTGGAAGTGGAATGTGTTGCATTGTGTGCAGCACAACCCATTCTGAACATAAAAAGAAAGTGGGAGAGCAGCCTATGATGCATAGTGTACAGCATAGGTACTAAACATAGTGCAAGGTATATGCATCAAGATAGAGTGTGCAGTAATGTACACTAGTGGTTAAATCATATGCTGTGTTTGTATATCAGTTAGATTTGGTTTTAATAACAGCTAGTCTTTTAATAGTGCCATATTGTGCATGTATAGTGGTTTATATTGTGTGCATTGCTGGTTGAAGATGTAGTTATTCAGTGGTGGTAATGGGTATTGAATGTCATTGAGTTATAATAGTTGTTTGTCAAATGTGAATGGGGGGGTAGGGGTCTATGGGCAGGGGGGCCAACAGGCAGGGAGAGAACAGGCATGAGAGAGGATGAAGTCAATGGGTCGTTCAGTAGGTTGCATTATATATGTGTAGTGCCAGGTTTTGGGCCTGAATAACCAGGTGAGCTCTGTATGCATTTTTAAAGGCAAGGAGCCAATGCGCTTCTCTGGTTTTGGTTGGGAGTATATTCCACATGACACTTCCTTTGTAAATCGGGCTCTGATTATTTGTATTAGGGTGTGGCACCCAGAGTAGGGTTGATGTTCCCCTTCTCGTTACCCTGGTTGTGCAATCTATGTATTTATCATCACTTGTACGTTTATACATCAGCGTGATTAGGTGTAGGTTCCTACTTACATCCACAGTGTCCAGCCCTGCTCCGCTATGTATTTCAACCACACTTAGTATTTTACATTGGAATACTGTTCTGAGAGCTCTGTTTTGCGTTCTTTGTAATTTGGTCTCTTGCTGCTTCGTTAGTAATCCATAGATGATATCATTGTAATCTATAATTGTTTATATTGTTGACTTGTACAGCTGCAGTGCAGTATTCTCACTTAAATAGGTCCTTATTTTTCTGAATGTGTTCATTTTTAGTGCCAGTGTTTGGATAAGTCTTGCCAGCTGTTGGGTACCACTTAGAGTCACATTGGTAGTTGTGCCTAGGTACTTATAGGAGTTCACCTCACAGAGCACTAAGCCACCAATCTGCAGTTGTATTGCCTGGGCCCGCGCCTTCCTGGCGTTGGTTCCATAGATTATATCCTCAGTTTTAGTGCCATTTAGTGTTAGTTTATTCTCATGGCACCATGCATTCACTCCATCCAGCACCATTCCAGCCTTGGTTGTGGCTATGGCAAGGTCATTGTTATGTATTGTTAGCGCTGCATCATCAGCAAATAATGTGAAAGATGCTTTGTTGGAAACTAGAGGTAGGTCATTTATAAATATTAGAAACAGTAGGGGTCCAAGAGTTTTTATTTCTTGGGTGGTCCAGTTGGTATCACTTAGTTTTGTGTATTCTTTTCTATTGCTGAGGTAATTTGTGAGGAAAGCTATGTGGTCTATTGCCTAGCCCAGCTCGTTCTATTTTATGCATGAGGATTTTGTGGTTGATTGTATCAAATGCCTTCTTGAAATCAAGGAAGAGTGCGATAGTAAGATCACCCTTGTCTATGTTTGACAGAAGTCCATCCAGTAGAGAGGCCAGTGCCCCAGTGGTGGACTTATTTTTCCGAAAGCTGTTTTGCTGGTCGGTCAAATAGTTAGAGGACTCAAGGAATGTCTTAATTTGGTCATGTAATATTTGTTCTATGATCTTGCCAGGCAGTGGGAGGATCGATATTGGGTGTAGTTTGTTACAGGTTTGTGGGATGTTGACTTTAGGTATGGGAATCACTGTGGCTACTTTCCAGTCATCAGGGAAGATGCCTGTGCTGATTATCAGGTTATATAAATGCGTAAATTCTGCACTCAGTGTTGTGATTGTGCTTTTTATCAAAGTGGTACTGATGTCCTTCATACCTGATGATTTGTAGATCGATATTTTGTTAGGTCTATCAAGGATTTCGTCCTGGTTGGTTTCCAGGAGGTCCTACTTTTCTTTATTTAGATTGACGGGGAAGGTTTTGTGTTGATCATCCTTCTATTTGAATTTCTTGCCTAGTTTCTCACCTATATCTATGAAATAGTTATTGATTTCCTCTGCTAATAACTCATCTGGGATTTTAATACCAGTCTCTTCACTTGTACATCCACTGATTTGTGTCTTGTTTTTAGGTTTGATTTGGTTTATTTCATACCAACATTTTCTGGCATTCTGTGTATATTTGTTAATACCTTACTTTGGCTTTCCTTACTTCATTCCTAGCCTTTCTGACCATACATTTAGCTATGAATTCATCCCCTGGATCTGTTTTTTTCTCAAACATTTGGATAAAGTAATCTCTATCCTTTTGAAGTTCCAGTAGTTTGTCATTAAGGTAACTTCCCATGGTAATCGGCATTAAGGACAGTGCCTATCAGCTGCCTTATTGTGTTTAGCATATCCCAACATAGGTTGGGGTCCCTCATATCCAGAAATTCGGCACTGTTTATTTCTTTGAGTGTGCCAGCCAATTCATTAAAATTGCAGTTCCTATAAGAGCATCGCCAGTGGGTGGTGATTGTTTTCTCATTCTTTATTTTTTTCTTTATTATGAATATTGGTTTGTGGTCGCTTATGGTATAGTTAAGGACTCCAGCCTTTGTACAATGTTTCATATTAGTAAGAGCCAGGTCAATTGTTTTGTTAGAGGTTTTAGTTACCCTGGTTGGCTGCTGGATCATTTGTTGCAAGTCATGTTCAGCTGCAAATTGATCTATTATCCCTCTCATTGTAGGCCTCTTACTATTATATTCTTCATTGAAGTGGCCAATGAGGAGTATCTCATATTTATTGATATTGGTTATATTATTCAAAGAGTTACTTATTTGCCCATTCCTTCATTTTGGTTGGCATTTGGGGGTCTATATACATTGCCGATGAGTATTTGCTTTGTATGGGGTCTGGTGACTATGGCCACTGTAGCTCAATATTGCTATTTGATAGGTTGTGCTCACACTTCCGGTGTGAATGCAGTCATATCCGGTGCCGCGGGATTGCAACAGGAAGTTTATATGGTGACGCCGGGACGACACGCCAAGCTCACCTGAAGCTGGTCGCACACAGTATCAATTTGCATGTCCACAGTGACACTAGCAGGCCTAGCATTCCCACAGAGCCACATCCAATACTCTAATACCTGACACGACCACACCCACCTCTACATCACCCAACACTGCCACACCCACCTCTACAACAGCCAATACTACCACACCCACCTCTACAGCACCCAACACTACCACAGCCAACACTACCACACCCACCTCTACATCAGCCAATACTACCACAGCCAACACTACCACACCCACCTCTACATCACCCAACACTACCATACCCACCTCTACAGCACCCAACACTACCAGAGCCAACACTACCATACCCACCTCTACAGCAGCCAATACTACCGCAGCCAACACTACCACACCCATCACTACAACACACGCTACTTCCACACCCAACCTCCCACACCCACCAATACCACATCCGAAACCAACACCAAACACGCAACACCACCACACACCACTACCCCCCCAACATTACCATACCCAACACTATCACATCCAACACCAACACACAAAGCACAACCACACCCAACACTACCACACCATCAGCACCACGCCCAACAATACCATAGACAACACTGCGACACCCACCACTACCACACCAACCACTACCACACCCAACACTACCACACACAACCGTACCACATGCACCACTACCACACCCAACAGTACCACACCCTACAGCACCACGTAAACCGCTACCACACACAACACTACCACACCCAACACTACCACACCTAACAGTACCACATACAACACTACCATACACAACACTACAACACCCAACACTACCACACCCAACACTACCACATACAACACTACCACACACAACACTACCACACCCTACACTACCACAGACAACACTACCACACACAACACTACCACACCCAACACGACCACACCCAACAGTACCATATACAACACTACCACATCCAACACTACCACATCCAACACTACCACACACAACCCTAACATGCCCAATGCCCACACATGCCACACTACATCCCTGGTCTACATGGACAGCTAGTACTAAACCATCGTTGTGTTTGCAGATCAACAGAGACCCCCCAAAGCAAGTCTCAACCATCAACCGTCGTGTACCAGTCAAGTTGGCTCCACTGTGACATTTATTTTAGTCTTAAATCATGTACGGTATTCGTCATTGCCTTCGTACATACACTCCATAAACATGCAATAAGGATATTACCATAACACATTTAGTCCGAGTAAATTCAGGTCGGTCTATCTGTGTTTTAAAGGTTTTTAACATGTTGTGTTCGTCTTTATTGCCTCGCTGAACACTGCTACTTACCAGCTAATAGGCATTATTAAGTTGGCATAGTCTGAACCCGGGATAATTATGTAGATTATTCTCTAGGCTATGGATTCCTTAAAGTCCCACATACACCAACTGGTAGATAAGACCGCTGTTGTAAACGTGAAGTCAGCAATTATGTGTCATCGGTTGTTGGAGTTTTACATCCTGGCAACATCTAAGGTCATATCAGGACGTGTATCGACTTGTTACAGTGCACACTCATGGTGAATTTTTAGTGCTGCCCCATTGGGAGACCAGTCCGCCAGTACCATGGCCTGATATCCCACTCAGTCACGTTATCCTGACACTGAGCCAACCAGTTCTTCTCCTATAAATGCCGAGCCTAGGAAGTGACAAGTATCAATTTTCAAGTCAGTGGTTTGACTCGACCAGGATTCGAACACACGATCTACCAAATTATTGCGAATGATGTGAGGGTGTTGCAAATAAATGGAAGTCATTACCTAGAGTGGGACTCGAACCCAAATCCCTGCCATTGCAGGATGAGCGTTCCGAACACAAGTCTGAGAAGAAGTACTGGTACAATTAACCTACTCATGCCTATTTATCCAGATGACATTTGACCCGGGTAGCGAAGTATGTTTGTTAGTAGTGTCAATGCCAATTACAAATATGCAGATACCCTACTTCCCTTAGGCAAACATGATAGGGAGTGCAGAGCCCGACACGGTTCAGTGCCTTTAGTGCTGCCACCCACTTCCCACAGTGCATGTGACGGTTTCTGTGTAAGATGTCGGTGGCTGCTGGGTGGGCGGGGAATAATTTGACACCGACACCGCATATGAGTTTAAAGTTGGATTTATTTTCTTTTTGAGTCATTAGTAAGCACATGTCAATTTTAGTAAGCACATATTAAGTTCAACAGGATAAGCACAGTAAGGTAAGTCAATGAGTTATGCACAAAGAGGTCAATAAGCTTTAACCCTATGCCCTATATAGTCTTTTAGCAGGGGTGGGTGGGATGGCAATTCAGAGCCAGCTAGTGTCCTCCTGTGGCCGTGTCGAAGTGAGCTCTCTGCTGCTGAGACGGGCCTTATATAGGCGCCTTGGCGGTTAGTTCGAGCTGTCGACCGCAGAGGGCAGGTCAGTAAGACAGAGTTAGCATCTCAAAGTATTTACGTATCAAATACAAATAACCAGACGGCGCTGCCACATGTAATGTATGTGTCTTCCAGTTGTGTTGTTATCCGAACACCCCCAGTGTGGCACAGAGTGAGGTCACTACAGAACGTTCTAAATAAAGTTAGTTACAGTACAGAACTCATTGTGTTCAGACGTCCTTTACATTACATGGTGTCAGATGTGGAGGCAATGGTGCTTTCAGGCCCATTGCTTCCGGTGGATACCGGGCCACGACACCCCGGGCACCAACCAACATATAATACAAGTTCATTTTACCAGGATCGACACCCTGGTCATAGAGAAGGTACCACTTGTTTGAACTTCATGTTGACGTAGCGGCAGCACTCCGGGCAGCCACTCCCCGGGCGCCAACAAAACCTGCACAGACTTTATTGTAACGAGTGACAGGACGTTGCACAGATGCCTGGAAAGATGGCACAAGGATGCACGGATGCCTAGAGGCACATACACGACTACACAGGTGCCAAGAAGCACGGATATACGGATCGTCGGTAGAAACGAACGGCTCTAATGAAAACAGCCGGAATGAGGACGCGTAGGACGTCACGACATTGCTTGGAATGAATAAATGACAATACGATGCACAGATGCCTGAGAAGATGGACACAGATGCACGGATGCCTAAGAGGCATGGACACAGATGCACGGATGCTACGAAGCACAGATGTGCAGGACATCGACAGGGACAGTCGGCGATAATGAAGTTGACCAGAATCAAGACGCGCAGGACGTCGGGCAAGCTACAACAGGCAAGGTACCGAGATTCCTCGAGAATTGAGTCGGAGCGCCAGGAAGCAAGCACCAAACGCTATGCCAATGGAGGCATGTGATAGACATGAAGTGTGACTTAATATCATATATGAATTGACATAAGATGAAACATGAGACAATTCAAGGTAAAGAAACTTCTATTTCTGCATAATTAAATCTTTAACATCGACATGAAAATAGGTATGCTGATATCCGAACGCCCCCAAGCAGCGCGGGGCCACGTCATAAAAGAATGTGGTTCAAGTATGTGTATGCAACAAAGTAGCGGTTGGCCGTCTGCTCGGTTAAAGCTGCATACTCAGGTGTAGACCTTATTTGTAACACACTATACGATATGATGTACTGCTAGAGTATCTATATCAATATAAATTATTTCATGCAGGCTGTAATAATTTGAGTATGTCACCATAATATTGATATTTTGTTCCATCATAAGATTGCTAGGGTATGGGCTTGTTGTTAATGATGGAAATATAAAACTAAAATGTTGTATCGTATGAAACGTAGTACCTACATGCATATATGTGTTATATGTGTCGTATGCAGGTGGAATTCCTATTGGTGCACACCATTCCCATGGTGAACGAATAGCAATATATATATTAACCAACTAAATATATATTTAAAAATGTTAAAGTGACTATCATGACCACTATATTGTCGGATGTCAGAATTGAATGAAGTGTGTCACAACAATTTCACAATGACAAGGCCTGTGGATGACGAAATAATTGTGTAAAATATACATTTGTGTAAAACTAAAATATTGGTTATATAGAAACCAGTGTAAGCCGAATATGCAGAATCTACCGGATATACTGATATTTGTAACGTTGAATTTATTGTCATATGCATTAAAATAAAATAATTTATATAAATATATTTAATAAATATATCTATATGCTATAGAAATATATATATGTGGAAAAGGTCAAAGAATGCAAACAAAGACATAGCATGTCGATTGTGACGTTTTGAATTAGGAATGGTTTGGTTAGACTGTGCAACTTTAAATTGTTACAGTATGTTACCATGACAATACATGAAGAACGTCACACATTTGAGGTCAAACAAAGACTTTACAGAACACATTCACACATAGGAAATGGCACATGAAGGTAACTGAGTATGCTTTTTGGTGATGTTTTGTAAATGCTGTAAGTTGTCGTACTTGTCATAGATCCTGTCAAATAGCTGTTGACTCAGTACTGTTATTGTAGGTAATGTTCACCGATGCAATTGTAATAATTAAGCAAGTGACATGCTAGAAAAGCAGTACAGTAAGAATGACACATGATTAAAGTCAAATAAAGAATGGACACAACACATGCAAGGATAAGAAATGACACATGAAGCTAACTAAGTATACATGTTGTGTGTTGGCATAAATGCTTTAAATTGTCTTACATGTCATAGATGTTATCCAATAAATATTCACTCAATACTTATTAAACAAACAAACAAAAATGTTCACTGATGCAATTGTTATAATTAAATAACTGACATGCCAGAAAAGCAGTACAATAATTAATAACGACACATAGTTCAGGTCAAACAAAGAATGGACGCAACTCATGCAAACATAAGAAACGACACATGAAGTCAACTGAGTATGCATTTTGTATGTTTTTATAAATGCTATGTTAATTGCTCTTCATGTCATGGATGTTCTTGACTATATATGTTGACTTAATGCTTATTAAGCAAACATAAAAGAATGTTCACGGTTGAAATTGTTATAGTTAAATAAGTAACATGCTGGAAAAGCTGTACAATAAGTGGTAACGTCACATACTTAAGTTCGAACAATGAATGGACACAACGCATGATACCATAAGAAACGACACATGCAGCCAGCTGTGTATGCATTTTGTATGTTTATACATGTTTTTAAGTTGTCTTGCATGTCAAAGATGTTATCAAATGAATTTTGACTCAATGCTTTTATAAAAAAAAAAAAAAAAAAATATGACGAAATGTTCACGGATGAAATTGTTATATGAAGCATGAGTTTAATTTGAACATTTTGGGAAATGTTGTGCATGAAATACTATATTGAATATTTGAATCTCATATGTTATATAAGTCGTTTACTGTTGTTGCTATGCCACTTTCTGTTCTGCCTAGCAAGTGCCTTGTTATGTTCAGTCATGAATTGCATACAACGTTACGTAATAATACGCTCATTGTTCAGTTCATATGAAGAAGAGACAAAATAAGTCTACATTTAAGAAGTGACAACTGACCCTGACCGTTGTATTACTTATGGGTCGTGTTTTTGTATGATGGGCTACATTCGATAGTTTCCCATTTACATGTTTTATGGTTCTCTTCTTAAACATAGTATGTATAATATCTCTATATGTATTAGGTATTCATGTACAATGCCATTTACATTGTTCTGGAATGTTAGTAAATTGGAGCATGGCATTTTATCCTCGCAATACCTGGTACCATTCTGTTATGGATAGGAACTATTTTAAAGAGGGGGATATGGCGTTATGACATTAGTTATAATAACACAAGAAGGACCTGTTGATATCGATGGTAGTTTATATATACAAAATGTTACCATTGAATGTTGTTCCTCTGTTCCATTGAAAGGGAGATGTAATGTATGTGTCTTCCAGTTGTGTTGTTATCCGAACACCCCCAGTGTGGCACAGAGTGAGGTCACTACAGAACGTTCTAAATAAAGTTAGTTACAGTACAGAACTCATTGTGTTCAGACGTCCTTTACATTACACCGCAGAAGTCATAAAGAAGTACCGCCGTAAGTAGATAGGTGGCAGCACAAGTATTTAACCTTAAGGCTATGAAGCTATGGCGGGGATCGAGATGTCAAATTACCCGTGTTGCTTAACATCACAAACAATGTAGTTCACACTGCAGATGGCGCCGGGTTGAGCCGTGTGTTGTGTCTGTCTGTCCAGGTCTGTCTAGTCAGATTCAGTGCAGAATAAGATAAGAAGACGAAGACTACGACAAAGACTACGATGAAGACTATGACGAAGACTAAGATGAAGACTAAGAAGAAGACTAAGCCGAAGACTGAGACGAAGACTAAGACAAACACAGAGACGAACACAGAGACAAACACTAAGACAAACACTAAGATGAACACTAAGATGAACACAAAGATGAACACTAAGACAAACACTAAGACGAACACTACGACGAACACTAAGACGAACACTAAGACGAACACTAAGACGAACACTAAAAATAACACTAATACTAACACTAATACGAACACTAAGACGAACACTAATACGAACACCAAGATGAACACTAAGACGAACACTAAGACAAACACTAAAACGAACACTAAGACGAACATTAAGACGAACACTAAGAACAACACTAAGATGAACACTAAGACAAACACTAAGACGAACACTAGGTGAACACTAATGGCGACAATTGTCCATTGCTCCGTACCCATGTGATCATATTAAGCGGAATTACTGAGAATTAACTTTATTTCATGTAAAAAAACGTTTGTTATTTAAACTACATTTCTGGATTGGCGTTTGCGTGGTTTTGCGCCTGAACTCTTCATATATACAGTGATAGATCAATGTTGGAGAAATACTCAGTACACTTCTCAATAAGGGAACATTTGAGTGGCGGTTACAGTGTGCAGGGGTGGTGGAGCCACCATCGGAGCTGGGGTTGGAGAGGCTGAAGCAGTCGATGACTAGGCCAGACTCCATCACATCAGTCCATGGAGTTGAGTGATGATGTAAAAGAGGGATATTTCGGGTTATTATACTCATATAATTCTAATAGAGCATATATAATCACTTTGCCCCAGTTAACGGAATGACTAGAAGACTGACATGGTTGAGAAAGAGTATATATTCTCTAGTGGGAATATATTAATTGCCCTCCTAAAGTTCAAATTTGACCATCTCAGTGGGTTTATAGGCAATAACAACCAGCCGGTATACCAGTCATCAGAGCCCATCACAGGTGGCGCCGATGCGGCCAATTCTGTAACTACGTACTGGGTTCGTAGATAGTATATGGTAGTGATGGTGACTATGTATGTCAGATGGAACTGTAATGTGATAGTGTCCTTGTTTATATTCCCATAATAGATTATAGGAGACACATAAATAAATAGTGCCAGATGCATTCAGATATATAGGAGAGTATTCAATAAGTGATCGCTATAAGGGGGTGATCGCTCAAAGGGCATATATCCATATATATTGTGCATGTCTGTCTAATGCGACGGATGAATATCGAGAAATACCCAACGCAGATCTATATAAGGGATCGCTATGCGGTAGTATTTCTATATACAATATCTACAAATGGTTATTTATATATACATCCATAGTGATGCATCACTGGGGGAAATACTCAACAGATAAATACTCAGCACATATAATCGATTAATCAACTCGGGTGACCCAAGCCACTTTGTGGCGCATGCGCACATCCTACAGACTCAGGTTGAAAAAACAAATACACCCGGGGTGGTCAAAATGGTGGTTTAATCTGAAACTTAATTCTTTTTTTCAATAACCGATAGAAGTACAGCAAAATAGGATTTAAAGTATTTTATGATTGTAGAAGCTGATAATCGGTGTTATTAAAAAAAAAAAATTAAAACAACATGTAGGAGTTGTACCGGTAGCTGTTATACTACAGGTACCAGCACAGATGTGATGTCATCGCTCCTAGCAAACCCCAGACAAGAGGTGGGTTACTGGGGTCGGATCGTTTTGCACACAGCAAATGTATTTCTTGACTCCACTCGCAGTGTTTGATTTGAAATTCTGAGGACTCGGGTGACCCGAGTCGCCCGGGTCATGTTAATCGATTACGGCCTCTATGAGCACCCATATGTTGTGTACTACTTAATGGCTGACCCCTTTTCACAGTTGGGCCAGGTGGCGCCACCACCCCCAACCCCTACCAGTTGCGCGAATTACTGTCACTGGCACACTGGAATAGATAGATCGATAAATATATATATAAATATATTGATTCATAGATAGAACTTAGACGGATAGATATATATATATATACAACAGCAAATCAATGTGGAGAGTTAGTTATCTATCTAGACCTCTGTAAAAAAAGAGTAATCTGCTGTACAATATGTGCAATGTATTTATGTATCCAGTGGCAGATCACTGTATAAGTAGATATATATACAGATATATAGATAGCTAGATATATATATATATATGCATAGATGGATGAATGAATGGGTGGGTGGGTTGGTAGATAGATAGATATATAGATAGATAGTCAAAAATTGCCGGTTTCAACAATAAATGCACCTTAGTAGTTCACACCCGTCAACACAGGAGAGTTCCAGTTCCGTTTGTGATTCACACCGGAAGTGACTGACTGAGGATGGTGCAGATAAATCCATAACACATACACAAAGCTGCAATAGACAGGTGCAGCCGGGCGCGGCCTCTCAATAATGGAGACTACGTAAGCTGTTCCCAATACACGCGTCAAGCAACAGGCTTCAGCTTGGCGATGGGCATCAATAATGTATGGTGTTGATTGAGTCAAACCAATGACTTAAAAATTGATACTTCTCGCTTCCTAACCAGCCACTTGTCATTAGTAGGATAGGGCAATGAGCAGTGGAATGAGGAAGACCAATTGTCCGTGATTGAAATTTCCCCTGCTTAATCAACTAATGTGCAAACAAATAAAATTAATAGTTTTGCCAAGATGTGATGGCCAAATGTGTTGAGGATTTGCTCCCCATGTGGCATGGTTTCAGCGTTTGTATTCTAGCCAAGTTGGAACAATTACTTAAAGATTTATATTAGGCTGGTGTTTGGCAGGATCGAAATAGGACAAGGACCAGTGAAATGAAGAAACCCTATTGTTTGTGATTGACATTTATACTATTGAATCTGTAAAGTAAATATAATAACAACATACATATATATATATATATACATATATATGTATCCACATGTATACACATAGATATATAGATATGTATATAAATAGTTTAATAGTTTGTTCGCAAATGAGAGGGAAAGACTAGGACTTGGTTTGGGTTGAGTTTATTCTCTGGCAGTAGAATATATGCCCTACCGAAAAAGGTTTTGAAAGTGAGCAGAGCGCCAGTTGGCTCCTGGGTATAGCAGAGAGGGGAGGAGAGAATGCCTGCTCTGCAGTGAATGACATGGAAGTTAAAGTTTGTAGAGATAAACATTAAGGGGATGCCATTATTTATATCCACATAACAAATGATATAGTACATATATAACTAAGAAGTTGTGCAGTGTCTGTCGGATAGTTAGTAAAACCTATTGTTTGTGATTGAAATTGCTACTATTTAATCGGTGAATATAATAATAACAACAATAAATATATATATATATATATATATATATATACATCTATATACATATACATAACTGAGATGTTGTTCAGTATCTGCCTGCTAGACACCATCCAGGTGATGTGAGTACCTGCAGTGTGCCATGTCTCCGCATCCGGGACTTGCAGTGCCTTGGCAGCTACACTGATTTGTCAATTTTGTCATGCTCCACTGACCCCTGGATTCTGATTAGCTCTATCTGGGAATGCTCCAATTTAATAGACCACTTCGGAGATACTAGTCTGTGTGTCTGTCCGATCACTAATCAGGTGCTTGGCCCAGCTATGCCCGGAGACGATAGATACTACAGTTACAATGTGAGTCATACCTATAACTCATAATGCAGCTACAATGTTACTCATACATATAACTCATAATGCAGCTACAATGTTACTCATACATATAACTCATGCTGGGACTACAATGTTACTCATACATATAACTCATATTACAGGTACACGCTTACTCATATGTCTAAGTCTTGCTACAGTTACAATGTTACTCATACATGTAAATCATACTACAGTTACACTGTTACTCATACGTATAACTCATACTACAGTTACACTATTACTCGTATGTATAACTCATACTACAGTTACAATGTTACTCATACAAATAACTCACACTACATTTACAATATTACTCGTAAATATAACTTCTACTGCGGCTACAATGTTACACATATATGTACCTCCTATTGAATCTAGAATGTTACTCATACATATGACTCACACTGCAGTTACATTATACTACGTCACAGTGTTACTCATACACATAACTCATACAACAACACAATGTTACTCATATGTATAACTCATACTACAGTTACAAAATGACCCATACACATAACTCACACTGCCGCACACTACTTTATTTACATACAAATCACACTACAGTTAAAATGTTACTCATACATATAAAGCATACTACAGTTCCAATGTTACTCATGCATATAACTCATACTACAGCACACTGTTACTCATACATATAACAATTCATATTGTTTATTTAATCTAAAATATCTTTTCATTTGAGTTTTGGTGTGATTTTGGGGCGTTATATTAATTCAGTAAGCTTGGGTCAATTTCAATTATAGTATCAATCATTCGATTGCTACTTGTTCAAACCTCGTATTTTATTGTCACTGAATGTGTTGAGTAATCATGGAAAATTAGTCCAATCGCATACAATTGGTCTTCCTCCTTCCACTAGCCCTTGTCATATTCTAGTAATGATGAACACCAGGCTAGAGAGCAACAAGTATAAATGATCTAAGTCATTATTTTGAATAAGTCGAACCCATGACCTGCCAGATGTGAAGCCGGAGCTGAACTCGTGTGGGTGCGCGGATGGGATGTGGATAGCGTTAGCGATGCGTGAAGGAGACCCCGGGTCTGGTGTGGCGATGAGGCTGAATACTGTTGGCAGCTCCCACTGACCAGACTGCATTTCTGCCCAAGTAAACATAGCTATACAACACTAGGCACCTGCTGCATGGTGAACTAACAACTATTGCATGGTTTAGTAGCAACTGATGCATGGTTTAGTAACAACTGTTGCATGGTTCACCAACAACTGATGCATGGTTTACTAACAACTGCTGCATGGTTTACTAACAACTGCGGCATGGTTTAGTAACAACTGCTGCATGGTTCACCAACAACTGCTGCATGGTTAACTTTATTCCTATGACAGACAGGATTATCAGGACGCGTCAACATTCAATGAGGAGGTCTTTGGTGATAAGGAGGTCGGATAATGGTATGAAGTTACATAGACTTAGTATGTAGGACATCTTATTATCCATACTATAAAATATAGGAATATACAATTTGCATAGTGTAGTTTTGTTGTCCAGCAGACATAGTAATGGATTGGCAGGACAACTGGACACAATATATTTCATTTGAGCTGGGTAGTATAGACATCAGTGAACGCTTCTAGATTTGAAGAATTCAGGCCCAAAAGCATGTAAACGCCAATGCAAAAATGTTGTTTAAATAACAGATTTTTACCTGGAAATAAGTTTAATTCTCACTAAATTCCCTTTTCATATGATCACATGGTTGTAGAGAAATGAACAAAAGAGTAGGAATATAAAAGAAATTAAGTTTTTGTCTATCTCCATTTTTGGATTGCCATTTACGTGGTTTTGCGCCTGAACTCTTCGTTTGTTGTTCTGGTGCAGCCTGGTCACTGCCATCAATCTTACGGACAGCAATAAGCATGCAAATAACCTCAACTCCCGCACCCCTCGCTTGTCCGCCATTGCTGCGCGGACAGATGACCTATATTTGACCCATGTTTTGACAACTGCTGTAGGAGTGCACCCCTTTAAACCAAATCATGAATTAAAGCTACATGTTTTAAACCAAGAAACTCATCTAGGTGTGGCCTAACTATGTAAATGTTGCGTTGTTAGGCGGCTGACATCTGACACCATGTAATGATGTGGACACGTGAGAGTCTGGTTAACAAGTGTTTATTAGGTTTCGATATCACCCCAGTGCACCTATCCAGTTGCGCGTCATACCGGTGTCTGATTAGTTATGCATGCATACATTATATACATTACAATATATTCAACGTATAGCCTAGAGCACTTATGAACTACTTAGGAGGGAATCAATATCATATTAATGTAATAGAATCGACAGTAGTGAAACCTATGTTGTCCAGAACGTGCTCACTTCAAATATCTACTAATGTGTCCCTTTCGAATAATGAATGAATAAATGCTTAATGGCATATCATCACACTAAGGGCTATACAATGTCCCTTTCGAATAACAGTTACTTGAAAGTAAAGTAGGATGAAGATATATTTATATTGTATATATAGCCCTACACTGATATATATATATATAAAGCAAGACACACTCAAAGGGCTTTAAATCTAATTTAAGTGGCGCTAGAGTTCACACTGCTTTTCAAGCATGCCCTAATAGACGTTACTGAGACAGTAATAGCCACAGCTTGGACATATAAACGCTGAGACCCTCACACCCTCACACCCTCACACCCTCACACCCTCACACCCTCACACCCTCACACCCTCACACACTCACACCCTCACACCCTCACACCCTCACACCCTCACACCTCACACCCCTCACCCTACACACCCTCACACCCTCACACCCTCACCCTCACACCCTCCACACACCTCACACCCTCACACCTCACACCCTCACACCCTCACACCCTCACACCCTCACACCCTCACACACTCACACCCTCATACCCTCACACCCTCACACCCACACACCATCACACACTCACACCCTCACACCCTCACACCCTCACACCCTCACACCCTCACACCCTCACACCATCACACCTTATGATTGGGTCCTAAAGAACTCCTAGATAATAGGTCATTTTAAGCTTTCCACACTATGCATAGTCACCGTTGATCATAATTAATGAATTGATTATTTGTTGTTTTACGTCCTAGCAACATATAAGGTCATATCATGACGAGCACCTACATGTGACGGTGTACACTCATGACAACTCTATACTGCTCCCCCATTGGGAGAACAGGCCGCCTGCACCATGACCTGATAACCCACTCAGTCATATTATCCTAGCACTCAGCCAACCAGTCCTTGTCATATCCTAATAATACTGAGCACCTGGCTAGGAAGCAACAAGTGTACATTTTTAAGTCATCGGTTTGAGTCGACCAGGGTTCGAACCTCACACCCTCAGATTATGATTGGGTGCCAGATAACTCCTAGATAATAGCTGAATTCAAGCTATCCGTGCTATGCATAGTCACCGTTGATTACAATAAGCGTGAATACATAAAGGTGTGCATGTCACGTGACTGGCCCTTTAATTCCGGATATGACGTGGCAGGTTACATAACTACCGGAAGTGGCGGGAAGGAGAGACGCTGAGCCGCAGGCCATTCTGGGCCATCCAGATCTAAAGCATAAACATTCCTCATTTTCCTCATATCAGAACTAGAATCGGACAAATATATCTTTGTTGAAACTCAGGGATGGATCCAGTAACTTTCTGGTAACATGATGTATTAAAAGAACCACATCAAAGAAATGGAAAGCAATCAACAACAAAAACCTTTCTCAGCATATGTAATTATATGTTGGTTACTTTTCTGCCACACAACATATGTTGTGTCTATACCACTCAGAGTTAGTCATAATAAGTTAAGGGGCCCAATAAATCTGCTAAGTGGTGAGGTATGTGGGGAGGGTGTAGCGGGATCTGGGGTGTAGGTGGGGTAGTACACTCCGATCTACCCTCAACACTGCTCAACAGGAGCAGGGCCGCGGTGAGCGCCAGTTCCGGTTAGTGAGGGTTCACGGAACTAATAAGGCAGCATCACCCCACTGGTAATAATATTGGCATATTGAAATATAGGGTATATATATGTGTGTGTTTCTATGTGTGCGCACTTGGAGAATGACACGATACAATGATGGGTCACTGTTCAATTCCTCCACAAGCATGGCCTGGTAGGACCTTAGATGTTGTTAGGACGTAAAACCCGAACAAGCAGCCAACCTGAGACTCCCCATGTAGTGGGCGGATGGAGGCGGTGTGTTCGTTGGGGTTTTACATCCTGGACACATGTAAGGTCATGTAAGGATGGTCGTCAACCTTACCACTGTGCGAACTCCTGGCGAGTTAATAGTGTTCCCGCACTGGTATATTGGTCCAGTGGCACCATGAGCTATTATCTTGGAATTCAGGACATGTCTTTGTCTTGGGTCCGATCGTATTTGAGTGATAGAAGTCAGGCGGTTCAGATTGATACGTGTGTTTCCAAGATTATGTGGTTGCTTTGTGGTGTCGCACATGGGTCGGTATTGGGTCCACTTGTGTTCTCAATGTACTCAGGACCTATTTGTGACATTGCACGCAAACATGGTATCGAAATACACACATATGCGTATGATACACAGTTGTATTTGCCGTTTGATGTATCTGATGATATGTCTGAATGCATGAAGATAATGGAGAAATGTGTTGGTGAAATTAGAGAGTGGATGAGGAAAAATATGCTCAAACTCAATGATGAGAAAACTGAAGTCTTAGTCATCTCCACTCCGTGTTTCACTGATAGGCTACATGAAACCCATCTCAGAATTGGTGATGCTAGTGTTCAAGCTAGTGAGTCAGCCTGTAACATTGGTGTGATCTTTGACAATACTCTTGATATGTCTAATTACATCAAGACGGTGTGTGGGGCATCATTTATGCAACTGAGACATCTCAGATCCATCAAGGATGCACTGACATGTGACTTGTTAGAGAAGGTTACTCAAGCTTTCATTGGTTCACGCCAGGATTATTGTAATGCTCTCTTGTATGGTCTGCCACTGTCAAGGATTTTAAAACTGCAACATATACAGAATGCGGCTGCCAGGCTGTTGACAGGTACAAAGAAATTTGATCACCTCACTCCTGTGCTGAAATCATTACACTGGCTCCCTGTGGAGAAGAGAATTGATTTCAAGGTGCTGCTTCTTGTATATTGTGCCTTGCATGATCAGACTCCAGAATATATGAGAGATATGCTCCAGGAAAGAAGAAATGTTCAAACACTGCACTCCACAGTCTCCAGACAGTTAGCAGTTCCTCGGATCAAACTCAAAGGCTTTGGGGATCGTGCTTTTAGTATTGCTGCACCGAGACTGTGAAATACTCTGCCAGGATATATCACTGATTGTAAATCTGTTGGTGCTTTTAAAAAATGTCTTATGACACATTTGTTTAAATATGCTTTTAACTAGGTGAAATTTATGTTCCTGTATATTTGTTTGTTATGTAAAGCGCCTGAGAACGGCTTGCTGGATCGGGCGCTATATAAATGTTTTATTATTATTATCCCTATCACTTACACTATCCTGATCTGGAGAAGCCAGCATTGCCCTGTCCTATTAATGCTGAGTGCCAGGCTCGGTAGTGGCATGTATCAATTGTGTAAGTCATTGGTTTGACTCGGCCGGGGTTTTGACCCCAACATCCCAATCAATTACACCCAGCCTGATCTGGAGAAGCCAGCATTGCCCTGTCCTATTAATGCTGAGTGCCAGGCTCAGTAGTGGCATGTATCAATTTTGTAAGTCATTGGTTTGACTCGGCCGGGGTTTTGATGCCAACATCCCAATGGGAAGCAATCAAGCGCTCTTAATGATTTGACCTTTTCATCCAGTGGCACAGTTTCGTAGACTAACACATTGTGGCTAAGTGAAAGACAGAATTAGACAGGAAGATGCAGAGACAGAGGGATAGACAAAGGTGGGAGGTAGGGGATCGAATAGGGAGAGTTGTGTGAATGTAAAAGAAATAAAGCCTTCAATGTAGCATCAGCCGCACTTTACCAGCATTCATTTATTCTACATATATACACATATATACCAACTTGAAGAGTTCTAGCGCAAAACCAAATAAACAACAATCCAAAAATGGGAGATAAACATTGGAATAAAACCTTCAACAATTTAATGTTGTTATATTCCTACTCATTTGTGCATTACTGCTTAACCATTTGGTCATATGAAAATGGAATTAGCAAGAATTAAAAATATTTTCAGGCAAAAACTCCACTTTTGGATTGGCGTTTACGTGGTTTGGCGCCTGAAATCTTCAATTGGAGACATGTACTCTCTAGTATGAGGTTAGCGACCCCTTTAGCTACATTTGCAAAGGGTTCCGCTGAGACAGACTCTGGCAGTGAGGAGTGGTTAGCTAGGTTGACCTCCATTGGTGGCGCCACCAGTCGAGTTGGGAAGAGACAGTGCATGCGGCAATACCCACCGGCCAGATAGACAGAAGCAGTACTTCCATTGTTTATACTTGTATAATCCTTATACATCAGAGCATAACCGCTTGGTAAATCCTCCGGTTGCGTCAGTTCTTATGAAAGGTAAATCCACCATAGTGTGTCACTTCTCTGACAGTGACAGTCCTTCTTTGGAGCCTCTGCTTGAGTATCAATTAGCTATTGGTGAATCACTCTCCATGGGGTCGTAGGTTCGAACCCTGGTCGAGTCAAACCAATGACTTCAAAATTGATACTTGTCGCTTCCTAGCCAGGCGCTTGGCCTTATTAGGATAGGGCAAGGACTGGTGTGCTCAGTGACAAGATAATATGACTGAGTGGGATATCAGGTCATGTTGCTGGTGGCCTGGTCTTCCAGTGGGGCAGCACTATAAAGTCGCCATCAGGATTCACGGTCACAAGTCGGTACCCATCCTGATATGAGCTTAGATGTTGCTAGGATGTAAAACAACAAACAAACAAACTCTATTTTGAGTGTCATCTACTGTGTCTGGCAGATGTTCCTAAATGCCATCTCATGCATGTAACCTAATTAGTAGTGTCGATTTAGGTTGCTCTGGTGTAGATGTATTGGTCACCTGACTGTTCCTGATGAAATGATTGTGCATGTGCCGCCCACCCACCATCAATGTACTATAAACACAGTGCTTGATTAAATCAAACTCTTTGCACTTCAAACTTCAGCCGTGTCACATCATTTATTAGGTAAGAAGGGAGCTCTGGCTCTACAGACGTGAATCATATTACTCTATCGCTCTATTCTCTTTAATTCTTATATACTTTACACGATGAATGCTATTAACATTTCAAATGCCATAACAATTATCTACATTCGATACTACATATCTAACTTAACCACTAGTACACTTATTGAACATTTCGTCCTGCATAGAAGGGAATGCTGAGTCAATTTAATATAAGCTGTTACTGCTGAAGCCTATGGTGTCAGAATGTTGGCAAGCTTGACAAAACCAATTTCACATGTTTGCAATTCATATATCTCAAAAGTTAGCCATTTAAAATAAAAGTTACTTCAAAGTGAAGTAAAGTAGATTAAAATGACCAATCTAATATATTTATCTCAGAAACTTGACAGATACTCAAAACCATCGGACTATGAAACTGTACGTAAATGCTGGTTCAAGACGGTGAAATAATAATAAGACAACAATAAGACATGTCTGACAGCACAGATGCACTCTGGGTACACATCGCACTCACTCACACGGTCATCCATCTTGAAAACCAGAAATGAAATAACAGTGAGCTAATTCGCTCATCATTTCTCAATCAGCGCCTATCCGCCAAAGCCAGCCATACACTAAACAACAATTCAGATCGATCGACGCTCAGAACGTCGGGAATTTGGTTCCCGGTCGAGTAAAACCAATTACTTATAAAATTGATACTTGTTGTTTCCTAGCCTGCCACTGGTCATTAATAGGATATGGCAAGGACTGTTTAGCTCAGTGTCAGGATAATGTGATTCAGTGAGATATTGGGTCATGGTGCCGGTGGCCTAATTTCCCAGTGGGACAGCGCTATAAAGCGATAATGAGTGCGCACTCTCACAAGTCAGCACCCTGATGTTAATAGGATGCGAAACAACAACGAACAAACAAACAAACTTGCCCGTGCATCGGGAACCAGCGTTTTAGCTACAGTGGAATTGTCGGTTAATTTGAGCAGCACACCCAGCCCTTGTCCATGCTTCATTTGGGGTTTGACGTCCTAGCAACATCGAAGGCCATGTGAGGACCAGTACCAGCTTGTAAATGTGGTCCAATGCTACTGACACTTGTCAACATCTGAGGGAGGAGGGTGAGGCCGGCAGCAGGTGGCACCACCGGTACAATGTTGGGTCTGACGGAGTATAACAGTATAATACTAATTCCCTTCCATATGTGTATACTTGCATAATACTTCGCGTATCACATGTGTAGGCCTATATATATGGGATATATAAGCCATTGTGCGAGTATAAAGGAGCGGAATGGAATTGTCATATTATTGCTCTTTATTGCACTTACTCGATGTCTGGCCCCTCCTATCACGTGACCGGTGGCGCCGCCACCGTCACGAATCCGAGTCGGGACGCTACACTGTTTCCTTCGCGCCCGAGAAATCTGTATATGCAGAGATAAGTGGAAGGGAGCTGTGGTTGTTTGCTTTGATGCTCATTGTGCCCACAACAATGACAGCGAATTATATCCTCTTACAATAGAACTATACAGGTGTTTAATACATATCTTGTTTATTCCTTCAGATCTCACGCCGTGGAAGTTATTCGCCCTCGATCCGGTCTCAGGACGGCAGTCTCAGTATCACTGAGCCCCGAAAACGGTTGTCCATCAAGTTCGAGGTAGGAGATCGTTCTTTCACCCACAACCTCTTAGTTATTAAACTTGGACAATCATTCCCTTACCAAGATTCCAATCTCTTACCTATTATACCTGCACAATCATTCCCTCACCCACAGCCTCTTACCTATTAAACCTGGACAATCCTTCCCTCACCCATAGTCTAATGTCTTACCTATTAAACCTATACAATCCTTCCCTCACCTACATCCTCTTACCTATTAAACCTGGACAATCATTCCATCACCCACAGTCCAATCTCTTACCTATTAAGCCTGCACAATCATCCCCTCACCCACATCCTCTTACCTATTAAACCTGCACAATCATTCCCTCACCCACATCCTCTTACCTATTAAACCTGCACAATCCTTCCCTCACCTACAACCTCTTACCTATTAAAACTGTACAATCATTCCATCACCCACAGTCCAATCTATTACCTATTAAACCTGCACAATCATTCCTTCACCCACAGTCCAACCTCTTACCTATTAAACCTGCACAATCATTCCCTCACCCACATCCTCTTACCTATTAAACCTCTACAATCATTCCCTCACCTACAACCTCTTACCTATTAAACCTATACAATCCTTCCCTCACCTACAACCTCTTATTTATTAAACCTGTACAATCATTCCCTCACCTACAACCTCTTACCTATTAAACCTGTACAATCATTCCCTCACCTACAACCTCTTACCTATTAAACCTATACAATCCTTCCCTCACCTACAACCTCTTATCTATTAAACCTGCACAATCATTCCCTAACCCGCATTGAATTTTCAAGCTATACCATGTATAAGTCTTGGAATGTATAATACTGCCATTCCACCTGATCGTGAGCTAGCTGCTGATGACAATCTCAGACTACATATACATATATTGTAACTTACTGTATTGTCACATGGCTGGAAGACCAGTGCCACGGCGCTGACAAAAGACTTTATTCAATGAATAAACTAAATTTACATTTAAAAAAACGGGCGCCACCTGGTGGTGCGTGCGGATTGATACTTCATTTTGCTGCTGTGTGACGTCATTGCTCGGTGTGACGTCATTGCTCGGCCTATTTACACAGCGTCCCTCTCTGCGCTTGACACGGCCCGTCCCTCACGCTAGATGGCACCACTTTGTTATTGCATTTTCTTTTATATTTCATGTATCTTTTTTGTTATGGTCTGTTGTGTCACGCCTCTAGTCACACAAGGCCCACAATAATCAGTTTAATACCGCACTTGCGCGCACAACCACCTACCCGCACATCTATTCACCTACCCACCTACCCACCTACCAGCCCACCCGCTCACCCGCTCACCCGCTCACCCGCTCACCCGCTCACCCGCTCACCCGCTCACCCGCTCACCCGCTCACCCGCTCACCCGCTCACCCGCTCACCCGCTCACCCGCTCACCCGCTCACCCGCTCACCCGCTCACCCGCTCACCCGCTCACCCGCTCACCAGCTCCACGCATGAGCCACAGTCAGGCAGACCCCTGGACAACCCCGGACGAGCCCCGGACCAACCCTGGACAGCCCAGACGATCCCTGGTCCACCCCTGGTTCACCCCTGGTTCACCCCTGGTTCACCACGGACTGCCCAGACCACCTCCGGACTACTGCCGGATAGCCCGGAGTATAAAAGATGGCGCCGGGCTGGAGGGCTAATTTCTAAATCCATCAGTGCCTACTATGCATCACATCATGACCAAACCAACTGGGAAGAGAATAGCATCGAAGAGGGTTGCGCAGAAGCAGCCCACCCGACACAAGGTGGCCACCAAAACACGGAGAAGACAACCACCATCAGACACCTTCGGGGTTGTCATCAGATGAGGAATATGCCTGGGACATGTCGCCGCTCCCTGTGCTGTGATGCCGCCTCCAACAGTCCAGTTGTCAAAGCGGGAGATGGCAGTGAAGCGCAAGAAGCGAGATGTTCTAGCTCTGACAAGTGAGCAGCACCTGGAGATGTCGGAGTGGTTACGCTTAAATGACTACATTTATGTCAAAGGACGAAACAACTACTACAAGAACACTGCCTTAAAGAGGCGTTCCTAGGAGGAGAAGGTGAAGGAGATGTGGTTGGACGACTCTAAACTGCTCATCACCTGGTACGAGTCTATACGGACCAACACGTGGTTGTGATGTTGGTGGTGGTGGTGGTAGTGGTGGTGATGTGTGGTGGTGATGGTCGTGGTGGTGATGGTGGTGGTGATGGTGATGGTGGTGTTTGTATTGTTGGTGGTGATGGTGGTAATGGTGCTGACTGTGGTATCTGGTGTGGTGTCTGTTTAGTGGTGGTGGTGGTGGTCAGTGACTGTGGTGTATGCTGTCGTGGTACTGGTCGTGGTAGTAGTGGTGGTGTGTGTGGTGGAGGTGATGGTGATGTTGAGGGGGTGATGCTGGTGTGTGGTGGTGGTGGTGGGTGACTGTGGTGTGTGTGGTGGTGGTGGGTGACTGTGGTGTGTGTGGTGGTGGTGGGTGACTGTGGTGTGTGTGGTGGTGGTGGGTGACTGTGGTGTGTGGTGGGGTGGGTGACTGTGGTGTGTGTGGTGGTGGGTGATTGTGGTGTATGTGGTGGTGGTGGGTGACTGTGGTGTGTGTGGTGGTGGTGGGTGACTGTGGTGTGTGTGGTGGTGGTGGGTGACTGTGGTGTGTGTGGTGGTGGTGGGTGACTGTGGTGTGTGTGGTGGTGGTGGGTGACTGTGGTGTGTGTGGTGGTGGTGGGTGACTGTGGTGTGTGTGGTGGTGGGTGACTGTGGTGTGTGTGGTGGTGGTGGGTGACTGTGGTGTGTGTGGTGGTGGTGGGTGACTGTGGTGTGTGTGGTGGTGGTGGGTGACTGTGGTGTGTGTGGTGGTGGTGGGTGACTGTGGTGTGTGTGGTGGTGGTGGGTGACTGTGGTGTGTGTGGTGGTGGTGGGTGACTGTGGTGTGTGTGGTGGTGGTGGGTGACTGTGGTGTGTGGTGGTGGTGGTGGGTGACCGTGGTGTGTGTGGTGGTGGTGGGTGAATGCGGTGTGTGTGGTGGTGGTGGGTGACTGTGGTGTGTGTGGTGGTGGTGGGTGACCGTGGTGTGTGTGGTGGTGGTGGGTGACTGTGGTGTGTGTGGTGGTGGTGGGTGATGTGGTGTGTGTGGTGGTGGTGGGTGTCTGTGGTGTGTGTGGTGGTGGTGGGTGACTGTGGTGTGTGTGGTGGTGGTGGGTGACGGTGGTGTGTGTGGTGGTGGTGGGTGACTGTGGTGTGCGTGGTGGTGGTGGGTGACTGTGGTGTGTGGTGGTGGTGGTGGGTGACTGTGGTGTGTGTGGTGGTGGTGGGTGACTGTGGTGTGTGTGGTGGTGGTGGGTGATTGTGGTGTGTGTGGTGGTGGTGGGTGACTGTGGTGTGTGTGGTGGTGGTGGGTGACTGTGGTGTGTGTGGTGGTGGTGGGTGGACTGTGGTGTGTGTGGTGGTGGTGGGTGACCGTGGTGTGTGTGGTAGTGGTGGGTGACTGTGGTGTGTGGTGGTGGTGGTGGGTGACTGTGGTGTGTGTGGTGGTGGTGGGTGACTGTGGTGTGTGTGGTGGTGGTGGGTGACTGTGGGTGTGTGTGGTGGTGGTGGGTGACTGTGGTGTGTGTGGTGGTGGTGGGTGACTGTGGTGTGTGGTGGTGGTGGTGGGTGACTGTGGTGTGTGTGGTGGTGGTGGGTGACTGTGGTGTGTGTGGTGGTGGTGGGTGACTGTGGTGTGTGTGGTGGTGGTGGGTGACTGTGGGTGTGTGGTGGTGGTGGGTGACTGTGGTGGTGTGGTGGTGGTGGGTGACTGTGGTGTGTGTGGTGGTGGTGGGTGACTGTGGTGTGTGTGGTGGTGGTGGGTGACTGTGGTGTGTGTGGTGGTGGTGGGTGACTGTGGTGTGTGTGGTGGTGGTGGGTGACTGTGGTGTGGTGGTGGTGGTGGGTGACTGTGGTGTGTGTGGTGGTGGTGGGTGACTGTGGTGTGTGTGGTGGTGGTGGTGGGTGTGTGGGTGGTGGGTGGGTATGGTGTGTGTGTGGTGTGTGATGTGGTGTGTGTGGTGGTGGTGGGTGACTGTGGTGTGTGGTGGTGGTGGTGGGTGACCGTGGTGTGTGTGGTGGTGGTGGGTGAATGCGGGTGTGTGGTGGTGGTGGGTGACTGTGGTGTGTGTGGTGGTGGGGTGACCGTGGTGTGTGTGGTGGTGGTGGGTGACTGTGGTGTGTGTGGTGGTGGTGAGTGACTGTGGGTGTGTGGTGGTGGTGGGTGACTGTGGTGTGTGTGGTGGTGGTGGGTGACTGTGGTGTGTGTGGTGGTGGTGGGTGACGGTGGTGTGTGTGGTGGTGGTGGGTGACTGTGGGTGTGCGTGGTGGTGGTGGGTGACTGTGGTGTGTGGTGGTGGTGGTGGGTGACTGTGGTGTGTGTGGTGGTGGTGGGTGACTGTGGTGTGTGTGGTGGTGGTGGGTGATTGTAGTGTGTGTGGTGGTGGTGGGTGACTGTGGTGTGTGTGGTGGTGGTGGGTGACTGTGGTGTGTGTGGTGGTGGTGGGTGACTGTGGTGTGTGTGGTGGTGGTGGGTGACCGTGGTGTGTGTGGTGTGGTGGGTGACTGTGGTGTGGTGGTGGTGGTGGTGACTGTGGTGTGTTGGTGGTGGTGGGTGACTGTGGTGTGTGTGGTGGTGGTGGGTGACTGTGGTGTGTGTGGTGGTGGTGGGTGACTGTGGTGTGTGTGGTGGTGGTGGGTGACTGTGGTGTGTGGTGGTGGTGGTGGGTGACGTGGTGTGTGTGGTGGTGGTGGGTGACTGTGGTGTGTGTGGTGGTGGTGGGTGACTGTGGTGTGTGTGGTGGTGGTGGGTGACTGTGGTGTGTGGTGGTGGTGGGTGACTGTGGTGTGTGTGGTGGTGGTGGGTGACTGTGGTGTGTGTGGTGGTGGTGGGTGACTGTGGTGTGTGTGGTGGTGGTGGGTGACTGTGGTGTGTGTGGTGGTGGTGGGTGACTGTGGTGTGTGTGGTGGTGGTGGGTGACTGTGGTGTGCGTGGTGGTGGTGGGTGACTGTGGTGTGTGTGGTGGTGGTGGGTGACTGTGGTGTGTGGTGGTGGTGGTGATGGGTGACCGTGGTGTGTGTGGTGGTGGTGGGTGACTGTGGTGTGTGTGGTGGTGGTGGGTGACTGTGGTGTGTGTGGTGGTGGTGGGTGACTGTGGTGTGTGTGGTGGTGGTGGGTGACTGTGGTGTGTGTGGTGGTGGTGGGTGACTGTGGTGTGTGGTGGTGGTGGGTGACTGTGGTGTGTGTGGTGGTGGTGGGTGACTGTGGTGTGTGTGGTGGTGGTGGGTGACTGTGGTGTGTGTGGTGGTGGTGGGTGACTGTGGTGTGTGTGGTGGTGGTGGGTGACTGTGGTGTGTGGTGGTGGTGGGTGACTGTGGTGGTGTGGTGGTGGTGGGTGACTGTGGTGTGTGTGGTGGTGGTGGGTGACTGTGGTGTGTGTGGTGGTGGTGGGTGACTGTGGTGTGTGTGGTGGTGGTGGGTGACTGTGGTGTGTGGTGGTGGTGGGTGACTGTGGTGTGTGTGGTGGTGGTGGGTGACTGTGGTGTGTGTGGTGGTGGTGGGTGACTGTGGTGTGTGTGGTGGTGGTGGGTGACTGTGGTGTGTGTGGTGGTGGTGGGTGACTGTGGTGTGTGTGGTGGTGGTGGGTGACTGTGGTGTGCGTGGTGGTGGTGGGTGACTGTGGTGTGTGGTGGTGGTGGGTGACTGTGGTGTGTGTGGTGGTGGCACAGTTGTAATCGCATGTGGCAGATCATGCATTTACATTCCGACCTAGTCATACCAATGACTTAAACAAATATACCTGTCGCTGCCTGGCCCGGCTGTGGAATGACTAAGACCAATTGTCCGTAGTTGAAATGACTTCCGCTGAAAGAAAAAATGTAGTAAACAAACAAAAACACCAACAAAACATAGCAACTTGCTCTTGAGACTATTGCGTTGCTTTTTCGCCCGACACACCCACACTCATACACGCACACATACTCACACACGCACATACACACATACACACTTGCACACATGCACACACTCACACACATGCACACACGCACACACATGCACACACACATGCACAAATGCACACACACATGCAAACACGCTCACATGCGCACACACATACACACATACACACTTGCACACACTCACACACACACCCATGTACACATGCACACACACATATGCACACATGCTCACATGCACACACACGCAAACACGATCACACACGCACATGCACAGACGTACACACGCACACACACGCACACAGGCTCACACGCACACAGGCACACACGCACGCACGCACATACACGCACACACTCACTGACATATGTGGGATGTTGCACTACTGGTTTTGATTGAAAGTACCACAGATGCTCAGCCAGCCGTGACATTATGAGCTGCTCACGCAATGCTTGCCAGCCTTTGTTAACATACAGGATGGTGGTTTGTGGTTTGGCCTGCTTCTTGTGGTCTCTGATCATCATTCGATCCTCCCTCTTTATTCCACCCTGCTCACTCTTGCAGTGATGTTTCACGGAAAGACTTTCTTAGGGTCGCCAACCTGGAGGTACTGACAATCTCTCAGGTTTGGGGTGCTGGCGTGGAACCCAAGTGGATGCAGCCGGCAGCTTGCAGCTTGCTATGGCGGTACGGGCGGAATACACCCCCCCCCCCTTCCACCGGAGAAATTAGGTTTAAATGGGATATTTTAAGGGATTTCCAAGGGGTTATAGGCTGATGCATAACCTTATATTTACTGGTATTTAGTTTAAAGTACAGACATTCATACAAAAGTACAGAATTGTGTACAAAAGTATGGACATTCGCAAAAAAGTACAGAAATTCGTGGGATTTTGAGGCTGATTTCTGACTCATGAGGTGACTAATCAGAACATTCAATTTCCATGACTTTCAAAAGAATTACGTGAGAGTTGGCGACCCTTCTTTACGCGTACAAGTTCACGCCATTCTGATTTAAATAACAGAGCTGGAAATTAGGTTCTAACTGAATTCATGTGCAGTTTATTTATACTACATATGAAGAGTTCATGCTCAAAACCCTGTTAATCCCAATCCAAAAATTGAATTAAAATAAAGGATTTGTATGGATTGGTGCTTTCTAATTCTTACTTATTCTACTGTTCTTGTTATCAAATCGCTATGGAACAAAGAACCAACAAAACATGGATATAAAAAAACGAAGCTCTTCAATGTTTAACTCCAATGTTTAGCTCAATTTTTGGATTTAGCTTTATAGGGTTTTGACCTGAACTCTTCATATATATACTACGTATGTATATATGTGCCAGGCGGCCTGCCTCTGGGATTTAAATGCGCAATATGGGGTCAGTGCGCCTCCCACCCACCCTACATGATATATCTGAGGGTTGAGTGACTGAAATCCTCGAACCATAAATTTGAAGATAAACCTATCCATGACTTAAAAATGTAACAATTTAAAAAGTGTTAAAGAACCTCAATAAATGCCACTTTATACTGTACCTGTCTCGTGTTGTTTAATTATACATGTTGGCGCACCAATTAGGGACAAAGCAGGCCAGGGGTGGCGCCACCAGTCGTAATGGGGTAGCAGTATGAACAATCGGCAGCTAATATATGTACTACTAGCGATGATAAGATTAATAATATCATTAGCATCCATGCCTTTATGCTCTCACGGTACTTAGGCATCCATGTTGAGGAGTCACAGTGACAGGCGGGTGAGGATAGATTGAGGAGCCTAGGTGGTTAAATGGTTAGCACTCTAGCCCGGAATTCAAGGGATGTGAGTTCGAATTCTGCTCTAGGCGCAATACTTCCCATTTTCATCAGCCCTATGACACACGTGATGTATAATATATGATGCGAGTATATAGGCTCATGAGTGAATGACTTCTAATAGAAACATTGTACCCATTAATATATGCTATATTCGAGTATATAGGCTCATGAGTGAAAGACTTCTAATAGAAACATTGTACCCATTAATCTATGCTATGTCCCCCCATGTATCCAACTATCTACACAGTTGGTTTTGGATTTTATATTTGTGTTTTGTGTTGGTTCTGCATGTGTGGTTTTCATGCGATTCTGTGTCTTTTTGTGTCTGTGTGTTGTTGTGTTCGGTGGAAGGCCTACCATTACGGCTGTATTGATCGCGGGTAGGGGGGAGGGGGGCTGCTTTGTTCTCACCCAGCTGCACTCTCAGGCTTGCCAAGGCTCTGCGGACAACATCAGAACGCAGGGAATCAGCCTGAAAAGAGAGGTGTCGGCGATAAAAACACAACACATAATTCAGAACCTGGCTTGTACTTATTGTCTTTTATTACAAATGCCGGGCTCGGAGCCGGAATCGGTAGAGCGTGGGCCTCGCGTGTGGGATATCGGGAGTTCAGTTCCCGGTGGAATCAAACCAATGACTTATAAAATTGATACTTCTCGCTTCCTAGCCTGACGCTCGGCATTAATAGGATAGTGTAAGGATTGGTTAGCTCACTGACAGGATAATGTGACTGGGTGGGATATTCGGCCATAGTGACGGCAGCCTGAATTCCCAGTGGGGCAGCAGTATAAAGCCACCATTAGTGCACACGTTCACAAGTCAGTACCCGCCCTGATATGGTCGTAGATGATACCAGTAGGTAAAACTCCAACAACCAACCAACCAAGGCCTGCGGTAAACTGCAGTACACGGAGAATCAACGAGAAAAGAGCGAGCAATGAAAACACAACACTATGTCACAACCTGCCTTGTACTTACTGTCTTCTATTACACACATATAGGCAGAGAAAAGAGCGAGCAATGAAAACACAACACCAACTTCACAACGTGCCTTGTACTTACTGTCTTCTATTACACACATATAGGCAGAGAAAAGAGCGAGCAATGAAAACACAACACCAACTTCACAACCTGCCTTGTACTTACTGTCTTCTATTACACACATATAGGCAGAGAGAAGAGCGAGCAATGAAAACACAACACCAACTTCACAACCTGCCTTGTACATACTGTCTTCTATTACACACATATAGGCAGAGAAAAGAGTGAGCAATGAAAACACAACACCAACTTCACAACCTGCCTTGTACTTACTGTCTTCTATTTCACACGTATTAGCAGGTTAAACCCAAAAACCAAACCGGGTTTTGTTTTCCTTCATTCACACTTTTGGCGGGAAAAGGGCGAAAAAAAACCAAAAAAAAACCCCTTTTCAAACCGGGCCGAAATATGTTTTAACAAACCCCAAAGGGGGGAAAAAAATAGGGGGGAATAAAAAACAAAAAATTTTTTTCCCCACCTGGTTTTAAAAAAGGGTTGGAAAAAACAAAAAAAAAAAAAATTTTCCCACCCCAAAAAATTCAAGGAAAAGAAAAATTTCCAAAACCTATAGGCGAAAACGGAAAAAATTTTAAAAACAAAACCCCTTTGCGTACGCTTTTTACAAAGGGAGAAAAAAAAATTTTAAAACCAAAAACCACCTGTTGTAATGCCTTTTTTCCCCTTGGGGGGGGGGTGTTTTTTTTTTGTTGTTTTTTGTTTTTTTTTTTTTGGGGGGGGGGTCCCCCTTTGTTGTTTTTTTTTTTTAAATTTGGGGGGGGGCCTGAAAAAAATTTTTTTGTTGTTTTGTTTTATTTAGGGGGGAAAAAAAGGGGGGGGGGGGTTTTTTTCCCCCCCTTTTTGTTTTTTTTTTGGGGGGGGGTTTTTTAAAAAAAAAATTTTTTTGGGTTTTATGTTTTTTCCCTTGGGGGGGGCTAAAAAAAAATTTTTTTTGTTGTTTTGTTTTTTTTTTGGGGGGGGGGGGGTTTTTTAAATGTGTTTTTGCTTTTTCCGTTTGGAGGGGGGGGGGGTTTTTTTCCCAAATGTTGTTTTTGTTTTTTCCCTTGGGGGGGGGAAAAAAAAAAAAATTAAAAGGGTTTTGTTTGTTTTTTTTTTTGGGGGGGGGGTTTGAAAAAAATTTGTTTTTATTATGTTTTTTTTGGGGGGCGGGGGGGAAAAAAAAATTTGTTTTGTTTTTTTTTTTGGCGGGGGTTCCCCCCCTTTTTTTCCCCGTTTTTATTGTTTTTTTTTTTGGGGAAAAAAAAGGGGGGGGGGCCCCCAAAAAAAGGTTGTTTTTGTTTTGTTTGGGGGGGGGAAAAAAAAAAAAAATTTTTTTTTTTTGTTTTTTTTTTTGGGGGTGGTAAAAAAAATTAAATTTTTTTTGTTTTTTTTTTGGGGGGGGGGTGAAAAAAAATTTGTTGTTTGTTTTTTAAAAAGGGGGGGGTAAAAAAAATTTTGTTTTTTTTGTTTTTTTTCCCCCTTGCGGGGGGTTTTTTTTTTTTTTTTTTTGGGGGTTTCTTTTCCCCCTTAGGGGGGGGACCAAAAAAATTTTTTTTCCCCCCTTGTTATTTTTTTTTTTTAGGGGAAAAAAGGGGAAAAAAAAAAACTTAAATGTTGTTTTTGTTTTTAAAAAAAAGGGGGGGGGGGAAAAAAAAAAATTTTAAAGGTTTTTAAATTTGTCTTTTTAAATTGGGGAAAAAAAAATAAATAAAAAAAAAAATTTTTTTAAAAATTTTTATTAAAAATAAAAAAAAACAAAAAAAAAAAAATTAAATTTAAAAAAAATTTTTTTACAAAATAAAAAAAAATAAAAATTAAAAAAAAAATTTTTAAATTTTTTAAATACTTTTTATAAAATTTAAAAAAAAAAATACAATAAAAAAAAAACCCCAAAATTAAAATTTTTAAAAGTTTAAAAACCCTTGGGAAAAAAGGGGGAATAAACCCAAAAAATTTCCAATTTTTTTAACCCCCTTTCCCATTAACAAAAAAAAAAAAAAAAAAAAATTACCCTGCCTGTATCTGCCTTTAAAAAAACTTTTTAAAAAAAGGGGGGCTGAAACCCCCCAATTAACTCCCTTTTAAAAATTTTTTCCCCCCTTTTTCCTTTTTACGGGGCCAAATAAAAACCCCCCCCCCCCCCCCCCCCCCCCCTTTTTAAATTAACAAAAAGGGAAAAAAAAAAAATAAATTTTTATTATTTTTATTAAAATAAAAAAATTAAATAAAAAAAAAAATTAAAATTTTATTATTTTTTTATAAAATTGGAAAAAAAAATAAAAAAAAAATTAAATTTTTTTATTTTATTAAATAAAAAAAAAAAAATAAAAAAAAATTAAAATTTTATTATTTTTTTTTTTAAATTTAAAGAAAAAAAAAAAACCCCAAAATTTTTAAATCCCTTTATATTTTTTTTTAAAATTTTAAAGGGAAAAAAAAAAAAAAAAAAAAAATTTTTTTTTTTAAAATTTAAAAAAAAAAAAAAATTTTTTAAAAAATTTTTTTAAAAATTTAAAAAAAAAGAAAAAAAAAAAAAATTTTTTTTTAAAAATTTTTTAAAAAATAAAAAAAAAAAAAAAAAAAAATTTTTTTTTTTTTTTAAAAAAAAAAAAAAAAAAAAAAAAAAATAAAAAAAAATTACAAGTTTTTTTTAAAATTGTTTTAAATTAAAAAAAAAAAAAGAAAGCGAGAAAATGAAAACAAACACCACTCCACACCTCCCTTTTAAAATTACTGCTCTTTTACAAAAGGGGCAGAGAAAGAGGAGCAAGAAAACCAACCCAATTCAAATGCCTTGAATACTGTCTTTATTACAAAAAGGGGGAAAGAGCGGAGAAAAACCCCCAAATACAAAGGGGTTTAAACCTGCCCCCCCACAACCCCGGGCCGAAAAATAAAAAAACCCCGGGGGGGGGGTTTTTTTTAACCTAAGGCAAAACAACCCAAAAAACCCTCCCCCCTTAAACTTTTTAAATTTTCACTATGGCAAGAAAAAGGGAAAATAAAACCAAAAAACTTAAACCTCCGAAATCTCCCTTTCTTTTTTTAAAAAAGGGAGGAACCTTTTTAAAGGCGGGCCGGCTCATACAAAAAGGGGGGGCGAAAACCCCAAAAAACTTGGGGGGTTTTTCTTTTAATTACAAAACCCCAAGGCCCAAACCCCCAAAACTGCCTTTTTTTTTTAAACTTTTTGGGGGTTTGCCCCCCTTGAAAACGGGGGAAAAAAAATATTGGCGGGTGGGAAAAAAAAATTAAAAATTTTTAAGATAAAACACTAAAACAATTTTACTTTTTGTAACCACCCGGTATGAATTTTAAAGCTTTTGGGGTTTACCCCCTTTTTACCGTGAAAAAAATTTTTTGCCTTTTTTTTTTGGCCCCTTGAAGAACGGAAGGAAAGGAGAAAAAAAAGGGAAAAACATAGGGGAATTTAAAGGGGGGTTGTTTTTGGGAACTCCCAACATTACCGATGCAGGAAAAAAATTTGGCCCCTGCTTAATTTTTTTGGGGGTTGGGAAACCTTAGGCCCCCCCAGATAGGGCGGGAAACAAAAAAAACCAGCCATTTTCCCTTTTTTGGGGGCGGTTTATAAAAAAAATTTCCAACGGATGGGGTTTTTTGGGAAAAATTTTTTTGTAAAAAAAAACTCCTTTTCTCCCCGGGAGTCACGACGGGCAAAAAGCAGTAACTTTTAAACTTTTTGGAAAAAGAAAGGAGGGTGCCCTTTAAACTTTGGGGATAAAAAAGGGGGAAAAAACGAACCAGAGGATTTTAAGCCAAAGCCCCTTTTAAAAAAGGCTAAAGGAAAAGGCCCCGTCAAGTGGGGAAACAGCGGACCGCCCCGAAGCTTTGGAGATAGAGCACCAACAGGGAAGGCTATGAAAGTGCGGGAAGGGGGGGTTGAAAGCTTCCATGGAAAATTGTCGAGTGTCCAAAAGATAAAAATGTTTTGAAATTTGCTAATTTAATAGGGGAACCGGGGAAAAATAGGGAAATTCCAAAAAGGATGAAAAATGCTCATTTTTTACCAAACAAAAATGGGGGAGGAAAAAAGGTTTAAATTGAACTCTTTTTCGTTTAAAATCTCAGGGGCCTTTTTTCCATGGTCCCAAAAGGTTTTTACTTGGAAATTTTAACACCTCCAAACTTATTGACACGGACGGTTTTTTTAATTTCCCGGTTTGAAAAAAATTTGGTATTGGGCAAAAAACCCCCTTAGAATTACAAAAATAAAGGTTTACTTGGATGAATTTTAAAAAATTGGGGGAAAATAAACGTTTTAGTAGGGGTTTATTTTAAGGGGGCCCCCCCGGTGGGGAGTTTTAAAATCAATAGGTTTTTTAAAAATTTGGAAAAGGCTGCAGTTTGTGGCGGGAAATTTAAAACCCCCAGAAAAATTTCAATGGGGTTTTGACGAAGGGAACAGAAAGGTCCAGAAAGTATGGTGTACCAATGGAAGTTGTTTCAATTTTCCAAAAAGATCCTGCTCTTCATAACTGGAAACCAGCTTAAGCAACCCCATCAAGAAAGATACTTCGTTTTTAAAAGGAGAACACATAAACACATTTTGGGAGGAAAATGCAGAATCCAATGCCATCATCATCATCATCATCATCAATCCGTTAACCGCGAGGGTCATTGGTGCACCACAGACGACTTTGCAAGCATTGTTCTCCAGATTTCCGTGTTTGCCGCTGCCATCTGGGACTAGCCAAACTCCAAGCCTGAAAAAGTGTTGCGGATTCTGGAATAGAACGCGTGCCTTGAGTGAGCAGAAGTAACCCTTCTGTGCGCACTTTTATGTGCAGTTAAGAAGGTGATAGCGGTAACGGTATATATGGATTAAGGAACCGGTTTTACACTGCAATATACTGGTGTGCCCTTGAAGAATTTTACTTGTGTTCCTGGCCGTCTGCCAGTTATTCTACTTATACTCACTACTATCAGGAGGATCCTGGCAACTGTCTGCCAGTCTCCCACCACTAAATACCAAAACACAACTCATAAGAAAGAAAGGGAGACAAGTCATGCAAGATTGACAGTGATAAGGTTGAGCTTTATTGCTACAACTCTTGTTCACCTACTAGTGACCTGCCACCCTCACTCACTTACAACCTGCTGCACAGACCCACATAGCTTCTGCTTGTTCAGTCAAAATCAGTGCCTACAGCCCATGGAACCTAAGTCCTATGGGTGTTATACACAGCTCAGACGTGAACTGCTTCCTTTGGTATCTCTAGAGTTTGTGTTGTCTGTTCAGCAAGTGCAAGGAGTTCAAGGGTCACTGGGCTCACACAGCCAGCCAATCTGACACCTCTGCAGCCTGGGTGGGGTGGTGCCCAGGAGCGGACACCTGTCACTCAACCCCAAGACAGGTGGTGTCCATAATATATGCAGAATGGCTGGGTGTGCTTACCCAGTGGTCCTGTGTTAACAAGCAGTCGTCATACAGTTATATTAAACAATAATACATGTCCAGCTCCATTTTCACTCTTCAGGGTGCATGGAGGGAACATTCCTGTGATTAGTAATCATATCTTAATATCCGGACATCATACCGCAATCCCAGTCACTGTGTGTCATAACATTTACACATAGTTATTTTCATGTCACACAGCGAGTGGGCACACATTGCATCACTATTATATAACAATGGTCCCCAACTTCGTCACCAAAGATATTGATATGATTCCAAGCTTGGCTATCACGACTGAAAGACTGTATATTTTTACAACGTCCCTCTTCCATTCTACTTGCCCAAACGTCCAAGGATAATGGAAGCCCTAAAGTTACATCTTTCTCCCAACAGTGGAGACAATCCCATATTACAACTTTTGAACCTGTCCCTGCCCGAATACCCGGCGCATGGCATTCTACCTTAGGTTGTCTTCTCCACAGGGGTTGGCCAGCCCTCCCCCCATCACTGCCAAGGTCTTCATACCAATTTTCTTCAATTCCCCCCCCCATTTTAAGTACCCTATCCCACTCTACCTGTACCCTATCCCACTCTACCTATCTTAGATGGGGATAGGCACAAATCTATACCAGATTGGTGGTCCCAATATAGACAGTGGGGTTGAACTGACTACTCAAACTACTTGTGTACACTACTTCTAACCCCCCTCCCCCCATGAATTAAAATTGTATAGTAAATATCCTGTCACTGTCCACGTTGTGTCCGCTAATCCCCTTGTGCGCCGAGGCCCCCTTAAAACTTAATGACAGAAATATAAATAAATATAAATACAATTTTTTTTAAATAGGTTTTAAAGATAAGGTAAGCCAGGCCAGAATATCAACACAAGCAGGGACTAATGACATCTTTGGACAAGACACTCAAATGAAATGAAAATTTATCTAAATCAACAATTGACTCAATCAACCATTTACTAGCTCAATCCACTGACCTGAATCAATAAAGACAACAATTCTGGGCGAGGCCAGCTGAGAATCCCAGCCATGTGCTTCCGACTATGCCACTGGTGAAGATCGGTGCTAGGCATCTAGCCTGCCGCTGCCACCTACATAGGTGCTCGGCAACACAGTTAAGGATCCATGATCCAACCGCGATACCACATCCTAACCTGTGCTGTGCCCACGATACCACAAGATCTCCACCAGAATGCAGTGTCCACATGAGCGATGCCCAGACACCATAGCGCATCCGGACAGTGCCGTGCAACCACATTCCCCACACAGCCCATCGTTAGTATCACCTGCAGGATGTCGATGCAATATTATATAATCTTATGATCTGTCAGAGCGCATATTGTAATTGCTCATTCCCTTGTGAACCCAGGCCCCCTTAAAACCTGAGCCGAAACTCAAAATAAGTTTTTTAAAATAGGGTAAGCCAGGTCAGAATAGTAATACAAAAGATGGACAATAACTACTACTACGACAACAAATTAAGGATCCGTGATCCAACCGCGATACCACACTCGCTTCAATGCTGCACCCGCGATACCACGCGACCCTCAACAACAACAGATAACAACAAAAATGAAAATATCATTCAACAATGCCCTGGCGTCTACACCGGCGACGCCCATATCAGCGCCACAGCATCGGGATCGGTGATGTGCACACCAGCCGTGTGACCACGCATGATCTGCAGCCTGCCCGGCACCGCCACCACGATCGGATGCATGGCAGCCAATTAAGGATCCGTGATCCAACCATGATACATGACTGCAACCATCGATGCAAATAAATTCTAAACAGTGCTCTTCTTACATAAATCAATGCTGGAAAGAAATCTAGACTGCAAGCTAGGAAACCAAATATTAGTCATGCGTATATCCTTGATATACCGGTGTAGGTGAAGCGCAGTGCCTCCCCCTGGTGTTCTCGGATGGTATCGAATCATTGGTTCCGGTGGGTTCGAATCGGCTAGCTAGCGCATCTGCCCCCCTCCTCCTCTCCTTCCCTGGGGTTCTGGAACCGGTGGGCCACTTCTGCCTCGGACGTCACTGGAACCAATCGCCTCCCTCCCCTGCTCTGCCTGTGTTTTTTTAGAAATATAGACTGTTAGAAATCTAGACTGCAAGCTAGGAAACCAAATATTAGAGAAATGTAAATCACTGCAAATTCCTAGGCCTAAACCTGGACAACCAGCTAAACTACAACCTATGTATATCAAAGATCATCCAAAAAATAAACCACAAACTGTGGCTATTTGCAAAACTAAGAAACTATATTACGCAAGAAATGTCGATAAAAATCTTCAAAGGTATTGTGCTCCCCATCTCCGACGGTGGGTATGTAATTTACATGGGGGCTAAAAACGAATGCACCACTACTAAGGCAGACCAGAAGCCAAATCAAAGCTCACGAAAGCAGCCCACTGGAAATGGCTGCCAAAGTATGGAACGCACAAACGGTAAAGGAATGACAAATCCCTGACCTAAAAACATACAAAAAATATCTGTGCAAAATAAAACCAGGAAGCCCCCCCTAAGCTGTTCCACCAGGGTCATGTGATATGTCCAGGCCAACCAGCTGGACAGCCCATGAGAGGTAAGCCCCTGCCAGAAAACAGCCAGATAACACCAAATCCAAACATAAACCAACTACCTACTACGTACAAGCCTCTAATATGTAAATAGAGTAGGATAGTCTAGAATTAAGTGTAGGAACAAATTAAAAGAGGAAGACTCTCACCAAGAAAATCAAAAAAAACTAACATAGATCACTAACCACAAACCATAATCTTAATAAATACAGACCGATAACTGCCCAGCATTGAAAACAAGCTCGATCATTGAAACTTATATGCTATGGACACCATAAACATCCCATACAAAAAAACAAAACAAAAACACTCCTCAAACTCTCCAACAACATGATAATTATGCAATTCACAACGCAGTAGGCATACAAACCTGTGAAGGAAAACAATGCACCTAACCACTCCGTAATGTAAAGGTCTAATCAATACATATGTACATATCTAACTATGTATGTATAAAACATATACCTACTATTTTATATGTGAATTGTCAAACTATACCATCTGTAAGTCTTGGAATGATCAATATTGTTATTTCAGCTGCATTGAGCTAGCTGCTGATGACAATATCAGACAACATATACATATATTGTAAATAACTGTATTGTCACATGGGTCAAAGACCAGTGCTGCAGCACTGACAAAAGACTTTATTAAATGAATAAACTATATTTACAACAACAGCAAAAATATGCCGTGAGCTGCTATCCACAACAGTCGTTTTTGCCACTTGCATCAAGAGGGTGTGTTGTTTATGGAAATGCTCTATTAAACCTTTCTCGTGGAACAATCTCTACTGTTAGCTGCCACCCACAATATTACTTCTTGATTATGCAACCAGAAGGTTGATTCGTTGCCGAGGTTTTATGTCCTGGCAACATCTAACATCATATCAGGACGGGTACGAACTTGTGAAAGTGCACACTCATGGCAACTTCATAGTGCTGCCCCACTGAGAGACCAGGCTGCCAGCACCATGACCTGATGTCCCGCTTAATCACATTATCCTAACACTGACCCAACCAGTCCTTGCCCTATCCTAATAATGCTGAGCACCTGGCTAGGAAGCAATAGCATCAATTTTTAGGTCCTTGGTTTGACTCGACCACGGTGCGTTCAAATCACACGATCTACCAAAACGGGAAGTGGATGCTCAACTCATTCAGCCATCTTGTCTAGTGCCACCAGAAGGAATTTTAATGGTGGAAGCCTTCTATCAAAACTTGTTCACACAAAAATCTGGAGAAATGGTGTTTCTACACCAGTTGAACCCAAATGCAATACTCCATGGGTGTGCTAAAGCTGCATGATCTGATGTAGATTAAAGATTCACCTGTACTTGTAGTACACGGGTGAACAACAACATAGTGTAAATACGGGCAACAATAGGTTTAGTATGGCGCAGGAAGTAGAATGCCTGCCTCCAGTATCAAATTATACTTATATATATCGGCACAGAGTTGGTGAAATCGGAGAGAATGCAAAAAGACAAGATGGCGGCCATAGAACGTTTTATTATATTTTTCAACTCAAAGGTAGCGGGAAAATATGAAAACATATACAAAGAATAAATGTTGCTTCTTAGATTGTGAAATTAGGCTCTCATTTCAATTCCCCGCTTTTTCGACCGCTTTTATATAGGGTGAATCCTTTATCTAAATCTGATGAAATCATCCAATATTCATAACCGACATCCCTAGATTTGATCCCACATATCAAACATATATACTGGTGCGCGTATTAAGTATCTGCATAGAGGGCCTAGATAAGTCAATTTAATAGTACCTGATACTCTTGAAATATATAGCATCAGAATGTTGATGTGCACGAAAATTGATTACACATATTTTCACTTCAAATATCTTCAAAGTTAGCTATTTAGAATGGAAGCTACTAGTAGCTAAAGTAAAGCAGTTTATAACTAAAGTAAAGCAGAGTATAACTAAAGTAAAGCAGATTATAACATAACTAAAGCAGATTATAACTAAAGTAAAGCAGATTATAACTAAAGTAAAGCAGATTATAACTAAAGTAAAGCAGATTATAACTAAAGGAAAGCAGATTATAACTAAAGTAAAGCAGATTATAACTAAAGTAAAGCAGATTATAACTAAAGTAAAGCAGATTATAACTAAAGTAAAGCAGATTATAACTAAAGTAAAGCAGATTATAACTAAAGTAAAGCAGATTGGTCGTAATGCGAAGCATTTCGTTTGATGCGAGGGGAGGGAGAGCGACTCACCCGGCCCTGAGCGACTCACCCCCCCCTCCTGCCACTGCTCACCTCCCCCCGCCCCTGAGCGACTCACCCCCGCCACTGCTCACCTCCCCCGGCCCTGAGCGACTCACCCCCCACCTGCCTCTGCTCACTTCCCCCCTTATAAGGCCGCCCGCCGGCCTCCCTCAGGCACTCAGCCTCCAGCCGCCTTCCAGCTCTCTGCCCCTTCTTCTTCTTTGGACTTCAACCTCGGACCGCTTCCACCTCGGACCGCCGCCCAAAACACGAACGCACCATGCCCCGAGGGAAAGGTCGTGGACGCAAGAGCTCCCGGGCTGCCCCCCGGACGCCGGGGCCTACATCAACACCGCCCCGGGAGGAGTCGCCGGCTTCAGCCCCGGCGTCCCCCGCGGCCCCCTCGGACCGCGCCTCGGGCTCCGAGGTGTCCGTGCTGCTGGAGGCCATGCAGCGCATGCAGCTCGAGAACCGACAGGCCGCCGCCCAGGCCGCCGCCGAGGCCCGCCAGGCAACGGCAGACCTCCACGCCCGGATCGACGCCCTCGTGCCGGAGGAGCCCGCCCCGGCGCCTCGGGCGCGCACCACCACTGCAGCCCGGCCCCCGCCGCCGCCTCACGCGAGCCTGCCCGGGGCACCGCTGGCGGAGTACGAGAGGTACCGCCACCTCTCCACGCAAGCACCATCTACCACGTCCCCGGCCTACCAGGAGGACTTCACCCGCCACAGCCCCGCATCCGCGGCCGACGCCGTCCGGGAGCTTTTGGCCTCCGCCGAGGCGCGGCACTCCACCAGGCGGCAAGGGATACCAGCACACTACATCTTTCCTTCTGATCTTGTGAAGCGAGGGGCAGAGAGAAAGCCGGTCAAACGAGGAGAGGCGACAAAGGACGAGTACACGCTCGCCCTCCTCAACCTCATCGACCACCCCGACTTCCCCGCCCACTCCGCCCAGGGACTCCACCACCACCTCCTCGGGGTGTGCCGGGACAACTTAATATACCCGTGGGCTACCGTCCGCCGATACTCAGAGAGTGTGTTCTCTGCCATCGCGGACGGGACCCTCCCCCACGGGTGGCACGACCTGGTGGCCATCAACCTCCACAGACTCGACTGCCTCGCCATGCCCGACGACCATGCCACCGCCGCCCCCGCCCGCCCACTCGACCCCCTCCAGCGAGGCGCGCACTTCCCCCGAGCCCAGGCCGACGCCCGCACCACCTACGATAGAGAGATCCACGGGGTGCCCTGCCCGGCCTGGAACCGCACCCCCGCCTCGTGCGATCGGGCCCACCTCGGGGAGGCCCACGGCGAGGCGGGGGACAGACGCCGTCACGTCTGCGCGTATTGCGCCAACGTGAGGCGCGTCTTCACCATGCACAGCGAGGCCGACTGCATCACGAAGCAAACCCGTGAGCGCCAGACCCCCCCCTCCACCTCGGCGGATTTTTGATTCGCCGGCCGCCCCCCGGCCGGCCCGGGGGGCCCCCTCCGGCGCCCCACCTTCACCACTGCCGACAGCCCCGCACCTCCCCCCGACAACCTCCCAGCGACCACCGATCGCAGCGCCGCCCAGTCTCAGCCGGGGATCACCACCTCGGGCATCACACCTCAGTCCACAGCCCAGCCCAGCCTCACGAGGAACCCTCTGCCGGCACCCCAGCCGCCGACCGTATCGACACCGCCGTCCACCGCCGTCCACCCTCAGACCACAGCCCAGCCTCAGACCACAGCCCAGCCCAGCCTCACAGGAACCCTCTGCCGACATCACATCTCAGGAGCGGGCCCCCCCTTTTTTGGCCGCCCGCTCCCCCTCCACGTAGGCCCCGGACCCTCCTCTCACCCAGGCCTGCCTATCCGGGCCCCCGCCTCGGGCGCCCCGCGCCCCCGCCTCGGGCGCGCCTCGAGCCCTCTCCTTACTCTTTGGCGGAGGGCTCCTCGGCCCCCCCTCTACCAGAACTCTGACACTGCTCCTTATGAGCCCCTCACTATTTATCCTCTGCTCCTCATGAGCCCCTGACTCTTTGCTCCTCGCGAGCCCCCTGCTCCTCATGAGCCCCCTGTATTGCTCTGCCTCCTCAGCCTGTTTACCTCCTCAGTTACCCTGTTTGTACCTTACTTTGTCATTTATTGTTATTTCACTGTTTCTCTGTATGTTGCCCGAGGCGTCACAATAAACGCCTCAGTTTTCCCACCTCCGCCTCTGTTCTTCCTTCTCGCGCATCGGTCGTAATGCGAAGCATTTCGTTTGATGCGAGGGGAGGGAGAGCGACTCACCCGGCCCTGAGCGACTCACCCCCCCCTCCTGCCACTGCTCACCTCCCCCCGCCCCTGAGCGACTCACCCCCGCCACTGCTCACCTCCCCCCGGCCCTGAGCGACTCACCCCCCACCTGCCTCTGCTCACTTCCCCCCTTATCATAACTAAAGTAAAGCAGAGTATAACTAAAGTAAAGCAGATTATAACTAAAGTAAAGCACATTATAACTAAAGTAAAGCAGATTATAACTAAAGTAAAGCAGATTATAACTAAAGTAAAGCAGATTATAACTAAAGTAAAGCAGATTATAACATAAGTAAAGCAGATTATAACTAAAGGAAAGCAGATTATAACTTGAGTAAAGCAGATTATAACTAAAGTAAAGCACATTATAACTAAAGTAAAGCAGATTATAACTAAAGTAAAGCAGACTATAACTAAAGTAAAGCAGATTATAACTTAAGGAAAGCAGATTATATCTAAAGTAAAACAGATTATAGCTAAAGGAAAGCAGATTATAACTAAAGTAAAGCAGATTATAAATAAAGTAATGCAGATTATAACTAAAGTAAAACAGATTATAACTAAAGTAAAGCAGATTATACCATAAGTAAAGCAGATTATAACTAAGGAAAGCAGATTATAACTAAAGTAAAGCAGACTATAACTAAAGTAAAGCAGATTATAACTAAAGTAAAGCAGATTATAACAAAAGTAAAGGAGATTATAACTAAAGTAAAGCAGATTATAACTAAAGTAAAGCAGATTATAACATAAGTAAAGCAGATTATAACTAAAGTAATGCAGATTATAACTAAAGTAAAGCAGATTATAACTAAAGTAAAGCAGATTATAACTAAAGTAAAGCAGACTATAACTAAAGTAAAGCAGATTATAACTAAAGTAAAGCAGATTATAGCTAAAGTAAAGCAGATTATAACTAAAGTAAAGCAGATTATAACTAAAGTAAAGCAGATTATAACTAAAGTAAAGGAGATTATATCTAAAGTAAAACAGATTATAGCTAAAGTAAAGCAGATTATAACTAAAGTAAAGCAGATTATAACTAAAGTAAAGCAGATTATAACTAAAGTAAAACAGATTATAGCTAAAGTAAAGCAGATTATAGCTAAAGTAAAACAGAGTATAACTAAAGTAAAGCAGATTATAACTAAAGTAAAGCAGATTATAACTAAAGTAAAACAGATTATAGCTAAAGGAAAGCAGATTATAACTAAAGTAAAGCAGATTATAACTAAAGTAAAGCAGATTATAGCTAAAGTAAAGCAGATTATAACTAAAGTAAAGCAGATTATAACTAAAGTAAAGCAGATTATAACTAAAGTAAAACAGATTATAGCTAAAGGAAAGCAGATTATAACTAAAGTAAAGCAGATTATAACTAAAGTAAAGCAGATTATAACCAAAGTAAAACAGATTATAGCTAAAGTAAAGCAGATTATAGCTAAAGTAAAACAGATTATAACTAAAGTAAAGCAGATTATAACTAAAGTAAAGCAGATTATAACTAAAGTAAAGCAGATTATAACTAAAGTAAAGCAGATTATAACTAAAGTAAAACAGATTATAGCTAAAGGAAAGCAGATTATAACTAAAGTAAAGCAGATTATAACTAAAGTACAGCAGATTATATCTAAAGTAAAGCAGATTATAACTAAAGTAAAGCAGATTGGTCGTAATGCGAAGCATTTCGTTTGATGCGAGGGGAGGGAGAGCGACTCACCCGGCCCACCTCGGACCTCACACCTCAGGCCACAGCCCAGCCCAGCCTCGCCTCACGAGGAACCCTCTGCCAGACAACACCGCCGCCGACCATGCCGTCCACCGACAACCTCCCAGCGAACACCGATCGCAGCGCCGCCCAGTCACAGCCGGGGACCACCACCTCGGACCTCACACCTCAGACCACAGCCCAGCCCAGCCTCGCCTCACGAGGAACCCTCTGCCAGACAACACCGCCGCCGACCTTGCCGTCCACCGACAACCTCCCAGCGAACACTGATCGCAGCGCCGCCCAGTCACAGCCTCGACGGACCTCCTCACCGGATCCCCCCAAGGAGCGGGCCTCCTCTATTTTTGGCCGCCCGCCCCTTGTCGACGTAGGCCCCGGACACTCCCGCCCACACAGGGAACCCGCACCTCACACCTCTCCGGGCCCCGCCTCGGGCGCCCCACGCCCCCGCCTCGGGCGTGCCTCGAGCCCTCTCCTTACTCTTTGGCGGAGGGCTCCTCGGCCCCCCCTCTACCAACTCTGACACTGCTCCTTATGAGCCCCTCACTATTTATCCTCTGCTCCTCATGAGCCCCTGACTCTTTGCTCCTCGCGAGCCCCCTGCTCCTCATGAGCCCCCTGTATTGCTATGTGCCTCCTCAGCCTGTTTACCTCCTCAGTTACCCTGTTTGTACCTTACTTTGTCATTTATTGTTGTTCACTGTTTCTCTGTATGTTGCCCGAGGCGTCACAATAAACGCCTCAGTTTTCCCACCTCCGCCTCTGTTCTTCCTTCTCGCGCATCATATCTAAAGTAAAGCAGATTATAACATAAGTAAAGTAGATTATAACTAAAGTAAAGTAGATTATAACTAAAGTAAAGTAGATTATAACTAAAGTAAAGTAGATTATAACTAAAGTAAAGTAGATTATAACTAAAGTAAAGTAGATTATAACTAAAGTAAAGTAGATTATAACTAAAGTAAAGTAGATTATAACTAAAGTAAAGCAGATTATAACATAAGTAAAGCAGATTATAACTAAAGTAAAGCAGATTATAACTAAAGTAAAGCAGATTATAACTAAAGTAAAGCAGACTATAACTAAAGTAAAGCAGATTATAACTAAAGTAAAGCAGATTATAACTAAAGTAAAGCAGATTATAACTAAAGTAAAGCAGATTATAACTAAAGTAAAGCAGATTATAACTAAAGTAAAACAGATTATAACTAAAGTAAAACAGATTATAACTAAAGTAAAGCAGATTATAACTAAAGTAAAGCAGATTATAACTAAAGTAAAGCAGATTATAACTAAAGTAAAGCAGATTATAACTAAAGTAAAGCAGATTATAACTAAAGTAAAGCAGATTATAACTAAAGTAAAACAGATTATAACTAAAGTAAAACAGATTATAACTAAAGTAAAGGAGATTATAGCTAAAGTAAAGCAGATTATAGCTAAAGTAAAGCAGATTATAACTAAAGTAAAGCAGATTATAACTAAAGTAAAGCAGATTATAACTAAAGTAAAGCAGATTATAACTAAAGTAAAGCAGATTATAGCTAAAGTAAAGCAGATTATAACATAAGTAAAGCAGATTATAACTAAAGTAAAGCAGATTATAGCTAAAGTAAAGCAGATTATAACTAAAGTAAAGCAGATTATAACTAAAGTAAAGCAGAGTATAGCTAAAGTAAAGCAGATTATAACATAAGTAAAGCAGATTATAACTAAAGTAAAGCAGATTATAGCTAAAGTAAAGCAGATTATAACATAAGTAAAGCAGATTGTAACTAAAGTAAAGCAGATTATAACTAAAGTAAAGCAGATTATAACTAAAGTAAAGCAGATTATAGCTAAGGTAAAGGAGATTATGACTAAAGTAAAGCAGATTATAACTAAAGTAAAGCAGATTATAACATAAGTAAAGCAGATTATAACTAAAGTAAAGCAGATTATAGCTAAAGTAAAGCAGATTATAACATAAGTAAAGCAGATTATAACTAAAGTAAAGCAGATTATAACTAAAGTAAAGCAGATTATAACTAAAGTAAAGCAGATTATAGCTAAAGTAAAGGAGATTATGACTAAAGTAAAGCAGATTATAACTAAAGTAAAGCAGATTATAACTAAAGTAAAGCAGATTATAACTAAAGTAAAGCAGATTATAACATAAGTAAAGCAGATTATAACTAAAGTAAAGCAGATTATAACTAAAGTAAAGCAGATTATAACTAAAGTAAAGCAGATTATAGCTAAAGTAAAGGAGATTATGACTAAAGTAAAGCAGATTATAACTAAAGTAAAGCAGATTATAACTAAAGTAAAACAGATTATAGCTAAAGGAAAGCAGATTATAACTAAAGTAAAGCAGATTATAACTAAAGTAAAGCAGATTATATCTAAAGTAAAGCAGAGTATAACTAAAGTAAAGCAGATTATAGCTAAAGTAAAGCAGATTATAACTAAAGTAAAGCAGATTATAACTAAAGTAAAGCAGAGTATAACTAAAGTAAAGCAGATTATAACTAAAGTAAAGCAGATTATAGCTAAAGTAAAGGAGATTATAGCTAAAGTAAAGCAGATTATAACTAAAGTAAAGGAGATTATAGCTAAAGTAAAGCAGATTATATCTAAAGTAAAGCAGATTATAACAAAAGGAAAGCAGATTATAACTAAAGTAAAGCAGATTATAACTAAAGTAAAGGAGATTATAACTAAAGGAAAGCAGATTATAACTAAAGTAAAGCAGATTATAACTAAAGTAAAGCAGACTATAACTAAAGTAAAGGAGATTATAACTAAAGGAAAGCAGATTATAACTAAAGTAAAGCAGATTATAACTAAAGGAAAGCAGATTATAACTAAAGTAAAGCAGTTGAAGGCGGTGTCGTGAGGATCGGTGGCAGAGGGTTCCTCCTGAGGCTGGGCTGGGATGCGGTCCGAGGTGTGGTGCCCGAGGTGATGATCCTCGGCTGGGGCTTGGCGGCGCTGCGTTCGATGGTCACTGGGAGGTTGTCGGCTGGGCTTGCGGGGCTGTCGGCAGTGGTGGGGGTGAGGCGCCGGAGGGGTCCCCCCGGGCCGGCCGGGGGGAGGCCGGCGGATCAAAAATCCGCCGAGGTGGGGGGGGTCTGGCGCTCACGGGCTTGCTTGGTGATGCAGTCGGCCTCGGAGTGCATAGTGAGTACGCGCCTCACGTTTGCGCAGTAGGTGCATGCGTGACGGCGCTTGTCCGCCGCCTCGCCGTGGGCTTCCCCGACGGAAGCCCGATCGCACGAGGCGGGGTCTCGGTTCCAGGCCGGGCAGGGAGCCCCGTGAGTGAGCCTGTTGTAGGCGACTCGGGCGTCGACTTGGACTCGGGTGAAGTGGGGGGCTCGGTGTGGAGGGTCGAGTTGGCGGGGTGCGATGGCGGTAGTCTGCTGAGGTGGCATGGCTATACATTCGACCCTAAGGAGGTTTAGGGCCACTGGGTCGTGCCACCCGTGGGGGAGTCGGCCGTCCGCGATCCAAGTAAAGACCGTCTCGGAGTAATGGCGGACGGTCGCCCACGGGTAGACGAGGTGATCCTGGAGGACGGTGAGGATGTGGTGATGTAGTCCGGGGGCGGAGTGGGCGGGGAAATCGGGGTGGTTGATGAGGGAGAGAAGGGCGAGGTTGTATTCGTCCTTCGTCGCTTCCCCCCTCTTCACCGACTTCCTCTCCGCCCCCCTCTGCACAAGATCACAAGGAAACACATAATCAGGCGGAATACCTTGCCGCCTCACTGAGTGGCGCGCCTCGGCGGAGGTCAGGATCTCTCTGACGGCGTCGGCTGCGGATGCCGGGGTGTGCTGTGCAGGCTCCTGGTGGTAGGCCGGGGATGTCGGCAGGGGAGCATGGCCGCCGATGTGCTGGTACCGCTCGTACTGCGGGTGGGCGGCTCCCGGCAGAGCTGCTGGCGGCGGCGGCGGCGGCCTGGGACCCACCGAGGTGCGCGCCCGAGGTGTGGGGGCCGGGGCGGCCTGGTGTCTGGGCCCGGGGGAGGGCGCCTCGGCGGCGGGCCGCGCCTGCCCGCTCTGCAAGTCGTCGATCCGTGCGTGGAGGTCCCGCTGATCCAGCCGTATTCGCTGTAGCTCCTCCAGGATGGCGTTGATGCCCGAGGCGTGTGAGGTGCCCGGCGGTGAGGGGGTTGCCGGGGCGGAAGGGGGTGACTCGTCCCGCCTCGGGGTTGTAGCTGGTCCCGGGGTGCCGTGGGCGGCTGCCCGTGCGGTCTTTCGTCCTTTTCCCTTTCCTGGCATAATGTCCGAGGTGAGCCAAATAGAAGAAGAAGGGCAGAGAGCTGGAAGGCGGCTGGAGGCTGAGTGCCTGAGGGAGGCCGGCGGGCGGCCTTATAAGGGGGGAAGTGAGCAGAGGCAGGAGGGGGGGAGTCGCTCAGGGCCGGGGGGAGGTGAGCAGTGGCAGGGGTGAGTCGCTCAGGGGCGGGGGGAGGGAGCAGTGGCAGGAGGGGGGGGTGAGTCGCTCAGGGCGGGGTGAGTCGTTCTCCCTCCCCTCGCATCAAACGAAATGCTTCGCATTACGACCAAAGTAAAGCAGATTATAACTAAAGTAAAGCAGATTATAACTAATGTAAAGCAGATTATAACTAAAGTAAAGCAGATTATAACTAATGTAAAGCAGATTATAACTTGAGTAAAGCAGATTATAGCTAAAGTAAAGCAGATTATAACTAAAGTAAAGCAGATTATAACTAAAGTAAAGCAGATTATAACTAAAGTAAAGCAGATTATAACTAAAGTAAAGCAGATTATAACGATCAACATCATGTGTTTATCTCATTAAACGGCCGCAACTCAAAACCATCGGAATATGCAACTTTAACTAGGTCAAGTCGCTGTCTGGCAAAGCCAATGAATGTTGAGAACCGACCAATTAGTGCACCAGTATCAAATATATTAGAATTAATTCTAAGGGAGTGTTTTCGCTTTGACAATATTATGCTGTCATCACAGCTGCAACTTCCATGAACGCGGGACGCTGGGTGTTAGTTACTGAGACAACCGCGAGGCTTCACTTACTCCCAACCCATGTATTATGGATCAGGGTCAAGGTCAAGGTCAGGGTAACTGGCGGACTCATTATCTGCTGATTGTGACAGTGCGGAAGATGGATCACGATAACGACGTGGAATGCCAATCAGCACAAACAGGACCTGACTGCAATTGGCGGGAAAATTGATCTATCGACTGGGAAGCTCTGTGTGTGTCACTTCTTACACCTGTCACTGCAATCAGATCGACTTTGGTACCTGAAACGGGATCTCATATAACAAATACAAAGTCGTACACGACAAGCGATAGAAGCAGCATTATCCATGAACGTTAGTTAGCCTCTTTCGCTATCTGGGTGGTGTAATAGACGATTTCCACAGACAATCCACCCTCTGGTGGCATTGGTGAGAACTAGTGCTGGGGGTTGCAGTGAGTGTGGCATACTCTGTGGTAAAGGTCTAATAGTTATATACAAATTCCATTGACAATCCACCCTCTGGTGACATTGGTGTGAACTAGTTCTGTGGGTTGCAGTGTGTGTGGCGGCCTTATGACAGATATGCACAGACTAATGCCTGGGTGACATCTCTATAGATATATTCGTTTTCTGCTGGATTTCAGACAACTTATCCTGTTGTGTACGCCAACCTTTAATCACAGACACATACATATAGTCATGTATGGTTTCAGTCTCACCTGTTGCTTTCAAGTTTCAAAACCAATTACCGCGCACAATGCGGCGGACTTTAATAATAGGAAACGCGCAACCACGTGGTGTCTTCGCCCAAGTGTACTTAGTGTCGGTTTTTGCCACCAGGGGGCGGGGCCCTGAATGATTTCTGTCTGTATTCATACTGTAGCACTAGTAGTATGTACTGACCTCTCAGGCAAGGAACCACATAGACATATCGGCGTGAATAGGGTGATAACGTCAGGGAGCAGAGGTGGTGTAATGGTTAGCGGATTATCCCCCGGAATGGCAAGAAGAGTGGGTTCAAATCCTACTTTAGGCGGAATATGTCCATACCATCCTGGTGTTAACTCGCGGTATTTTACACGCTAGAATCTTTATAGGAAATTGAACCCTAACTTCTGTGTGTGGAGGCCGGAAAGCACTAATGTATTATATTACTCAAGCGATGATCGGCTTACTATATCTGCTTACTATATCTGCTTACTATATCTGCTTACTATATCAGTTCCAAGAAATAGCAACCCAACAGAAATTAAGTGTGGTAAAGTCTAGTGTGCAGTCTCCAGGTCATCTGCCTGCCACACCCCCTGCCCTGCTCTTTTATTCGGATGGAACACATTCAAAATACAGGTACACAGTTGCTGGGAGTCTCCTCAGTCAGAGACAGTAACATGGCATTTCATTGGTTGAACTCCTCCAGTCAGTGGTGGGGGGAGGCAGGGTGGGAGTGGGTGGACCCCCACCACTCCCACCAACCCCCTCCCCTCCATCTAGGTAAGGGGATGGGGGCCAACCCGCCCACCCCAAGTCATATACATATTTTTCCATCAAGTTCACCAATCACACTTATATGGGATTATCAACCCTATTTATCTTTACATAACACCGGTGGTCACCAGTCCCTTAGATTGGAACAACTCCAAAATAGCAGTAGCTTCTACATGCCTTACTTTGAGAATTACATATTTTATCATCTTTAGTTCGGCAAACTGCCACCAGGTGGGGCAGGGAGGGCTCACCAGACACACACACACACCCCACCTCCCACCTCCAGCCTGACACCTGGCTTTGGCAGGTCCTGCAAACACTCACACCCAGCCACAGCCCCTATGCATTGTCACCTGTGTGCTAACATGCAGGAACATGGCCCAGTAAGCTGCACTACAAAGGGGCATGTGATATGTCACGGCCCACCAGCGGGACGCCCAATGGAAGGTACCCATGCCAAAAGTAGCCAGATAACACACCACACAGCTATGTACAAGCCTATGATATGTAAATAGGAGTAGGGTAGTCTAGTAATAAGAGTAGAAACATAAATACATATATACCAAGAAAATCCAAAAAAAAAAACATAGGCTACTAACCATACCAACCAATTATCTATTTGCTACTGAAATGCAGGCAATCAAATACCTTATCAGCAGCCACTGTGTGGTAAGATAACACCAACACTACAACTGGCCAGCATTGAAAACAAGCCTGGGTACCCGGGCTTATATGCTATGGACAGTATAAATACCACCTCAATAAAAAATAAAAAATAAAAAATAAAAACATCATCATCATCATCATCATCATCATCATCATCATCATCATGCTGTTGGTCACGATGCTACAAAGACTGCTTTCATTACTTGACTGCCGCTCTCCTTTTGTGCAGTTGTACATTTCATGAAAGCTGCCTGCAAAAGTGTTGAAGTGCTGCTGGCTTTTGCAAGTTACCAGCAGTACTCTCTCGGGGAGCAAATAGAGGTTTCACACCGGCAAGAACATGTCAAGACAGGCGCAAAACTATTTGTCCCTGCAGTGGCTGGTCAGGAGATGTTGGGATTTCCATACATCAATGCCCTTAATGCTGCCACAGTGACATGGTTTACTGTTTAGGGTTTGCTCCCTCAGCCTTCGGTTCTGTCAAGAACCTGTACCACAAGGCAGTGGTTTACAACTCTGCAAGGCAGGGGCGTCAATGAACCCATGTAACCATATAATAAACCAGAGCGCTGGACTCTCTCTTCTTCTTTACCCTTTCTCTTTGTCTGTATTGATTTCACCCTAGCCTGCCTACACAGCCACAGATTCGAGCATTGGACTTTACAAAACTGGTGACCACAATCAATGGATTAGTCGATTAGACTTTACACTGAGTTATGGATTTTTTAATATTTAATTTGTGTCCTTAATTTTACACACATTTTTCATGATTCCGCAAATGCTTAAATCCTGATGTTTGAGGCTGCCTGCTGAAGGCAAATTACATTTGAATCACATCATTGGTCTTTTAACTTATTATTCCTAGTACAAATTCTAATCTCAATTTTTTGTCAGACCTTCCAAATAAATATTTGTTGAGCAATTTGACATCAAACATGGCAAATAGTGTGATTTTCACTAGCCGTCCTTGACACACATATACACACATCCACACACACACACCCACACCCTCACACCCACACCCACACCCCACCCACACACCCACATCCACACCCACACCCACACACCCACACACCCACACACCCACACACCCACACACCCACACACCCACACACCCACATACTCACACACCCACACACCCACACACCCACACACCCACACACCCACTACCCACACACCCACTACCCATACGCCCACACACACATGCTCACACACCCACACACCCACACACCCAGTACCCACACACCCACTACCCACACACCCACACACATACACCCACACACCCACACCACTCCCACCTCCCCGCCCTAGGCCGTCGACCGCCGCCCTGCCCACAACCCTCCTCTTTACACACCCACATACCCACATACCCACACACCTACACACGCACCCACACACCCACCCCTCCCACCCCTCTCCCCGCCCCTGTCCGGCCGACTGCCGTCCTTCCCGACACACCCCTCTCAAACAGAGGCAGGAACATGGCCAAAACAAAGTTACTTATTCATAGTTTTCCTTCGCTACCCAGAAAGTTACATAACTTCGATGCCCCTTGAGACTACATCGTACAACCTATGCAACAGATGCAACTGTACTTTTCCCTTCACTGACTAACGTCACTGAACTACTAAATATAACCATTAGCCTATGTCTGATGGCGCTGGATAGATCGGGTCATCGGTTCTTGGAGTTTTACGTCCTGGCAACATCTAGGGTCATATCAAGAGTGTGTTTGGTTGCTGTTGTTTTACGTCCTAGTAACATCTAAGGTCATATCAAGATGGGTACCGACTTGTGATAGTGCACAGTCACGACGACTTGTGATAGTGCACAGTCACACGACGTGCTGCCACACTGGGAGACCAGGCCACCAGCACCATGACCTGATATCCCACTCAGTCATATTATCCTGACAATGAGACAATCAGTTATTGCCTTATCCTAATAATGCAGAGCGCCTGGCTAGGAAGCGACAAGTATGAAGTGTTAAGTCATAGGTTTGACTCGACCAGGGTTCGAACCAGTGGGTCACGCCTAGTCATGCACATATGGGTATCGTATTGGTGGGGGGGGGGGGCATGAGGGGGGAAGATAACTCTTAACTTTTAGCGGTATACACTCATGGTAGCTTGATAGTGCCACCCCACTAACAGACCATGCCACAGCCACCATCACTTAATATCTCATTCAGTCACATTATCATGATACTGAGCAAACCAGTCCTTGCCCATTCCTACTAGTGCCGAGCGTAAGGCGAGGTAGCGACAAGTATAAATTTGGTAAGTCATTGGTTTGACTTGGTCAGGGTTCGAACCCATGACCTCCCACATGGGAAGCTATTCAGAGCTCATACCCATCCGGCCACTGTTATATATTTATCTAATAAATAGGCAGACAATAAAAACCATCGGACTAGGCCAGATTACGCAGAAAATAATTTCAATTGCAGACAATTATATTGCTCCTTTTCTTAACGACTAGCATCCATTGCATAAACCTTGGATTTGACTCGGCCAAGGCTCGAACCCGTGACCTCCTGTATCTGGGACGAGGCGGGCTTCTGTGGGAGTTGACAGTCTGGACATTTGCTTGCGAATGGGAAGGTTTACCTTGAACTGACATTGATGGTGATCACGTGGTTAGCAGATAGGCAGGTGCTGGATTGATTAATCATCCTATGCCCGCCGTTTAAATGGAGAGTGCGATGGCGTTCCCATGGATACCAGGAGATCACTTCCAGTCAGAATATAAGTCAGGTGTCGATGGGGAGGAATGACTATATATATATATATATATATATATATATGCATATATATATATATATATATATATATATATATGCATATATATGCATATATATATATATATTAGCTGGAGCTGGAGCTGAAGCTGGGTAGATTGAGGCAGTAGAATGCAGGCTCCAGCACCCGATGAGTGAGGGGAATGCTGAGTACCAACTTGAAACTTCCGGGCTATTATACTCGCATAATTATTATACAGCATAGACATATAGTAATTTCTCCAGTGTGCGTGGCGCGAGGGGGACCACCTATATAGAACTCTCCGACAGCTGGGGAGGGGGGGGGGAGACATTCCAGCAATGCGCCGATGGAGGAAGTAGCAAAGTATATATGTTCCCCTAGCATTTATATTTGTGTAATGCGTTATACATATATATGTTATGGGTGTGTGATGCAAGATACAGATTTCAAATGACACTTCTTCCCATTCCGAGGCTAGCATACGAGGCTACCATACGAGGCTAGCATACGAGGCTAGCATACGAGGCTAGCATACAAGGCTAGCATACGAGGCTAGCATACGAGGCTAGCATACGAGGCTAGCATACGAGGCTAGCATACGAGGCTAGCATACGAGGCTAGCATACGACCATAGTCAATCATTTTAAAATCCGAAACACTTGTGTCAATTTGATTCTACATATCCAAAATAGACATTCACTAAAACTGCCCTCAGATTAAAGCTCCAGCGTCCAATAGTTTCAAGTTTCTACTTTATCTTTTAAATTTGTCGAAATGCTGGGCGCCAGCAGTTCCTTGCGTATCAGGTTTATTAATTTGATGTCGCATTCCCTTCTACACAGCTACACATGCTTAAAAGGTCACCAGTATCTAAGGGAGACATGTACGAACAAATATAGCTACTCCAGTGAGTAGCCATCCTGATTTGATCTTAGATGTTGATATGAAGGAAACCCCCCAACAAACAGGCAATGAATGGCTATATATAGTCCTATTAATTTGATTTCGCATTCACTTCTACGCAGCAAGAAATGCTTACTAAGTGCACCAATATCTAAGATGGGTGTATAGGATTAAATATAGCTACTGCAGTGAATGATCAACCTAAACTATGCAGCGAAAACTGCTTGATAAATGCACCAATATCTAACTTCTACGTGGGATACTTACGATCAAACATAGCTACTGCAGTGAGTAGACACCCTGGTTTGAGCATAGATGTTGCTTAATAAGTGCACCAGTATCTAAGTTGAGGGTATAGGATTAAATATAGCAACTGCAGTGAATGACCAAAGTGATATGACCTCAGATGTTGCTATGACGGAAAAGCCCAACAAACAGGCAATGAATGACTATATATAACCCAGCGTGCTGCCCACTCTGGATGAATGGAGGGTTAGGAGGAACATCCGACAGTATTATGAGCGGATCTACAGACGCGGGCACTTTATGCTGGACTTCCGGTGGAACCGGAAGTTGGTCTCAGTTGAGTTGCGTCAGCACCGAGAACTTGCGGCAACAAGAAATATGGGTGTGGCTTTCTTCTTTCTTTTTTTAATCCCGAGCTTACTTTTCTAAACCCAGGAGAAATGGTCTCCTGCAAGGATTTCATTGTGTCTTTAAAGTGTCTTTGTTGTTAGTAGATGCATCAGGATGGAGTATGGGAATAAGGGGAATTGGGGGGTAGGACGGGGGAAAGAGGGGACAGAGAAGGCAGGAGCGGGGCAGGAGGGTGGTAGTAGGGGGAAGAGGAGTGGGGACAGGTGGAGGCAGGACGGGGTCAGGAGGGCGGCAGGAGGGGGGCAGGTGGAGGCAGGAGGGGGCAGGTGGAGGCAGGAGGGGGGCAGTGGGGGGCATCGAAGGCAGGAGCTGGGGCTGAAGGGGAACAGATGGAGGCAGGAGGTGGGGAGGAGCAGGGTAGGAGGGGGGAAACAGGAAGGGCAGGAGCGGGGCAGCAGGCGGCAGGAAGGTGGCAGGCGGGGGTCAGAAGGGGCCAGGAAGGGAGCAGGAGGAGGATAGGAGGGAGGCAATGGTAGGGGCAGCAGGGGGCAATAAGGGGGGGGGGGGGAGGAGAGGGCGCGCGGGAACAGGAGGATGCAGAAGGGAGGCAGGAGGGTGACAGCCAGGGGGCAGTAGGGTGGTAAAAGGGGGGCAGGAGCGGAGCCAGGAGAGGGAAGGAGGGGGTGTAAAAGGGGAGACAGAATGGGGGAGTAAGAAAGGGGGAGGGGCAGAAAGGGGCTCAGATGGGGGCCAGGAGAGGGGGGGCTGATTCGGAACAACGGAACCGCGAAATGTAACTTGCAAATACATGTAACCAGACGGGATGGCTGAATGAGTTAGAGCATCCATCTCCCGTGATGGTAGATCGTGGGATCATGGGTTTGAATCCTGGTCGAGTCAAACCAATGATACCAAATTGATACTTGCCGCTTCCTTGCCAGATGCTCAGCATTACTAGGATAGGGCAAGGAGCACTGGAATGAGGAAGTCCAGTCATCTGCGACTGAAATTTCCCCTGCTTAAACAACTAATGTACCCCCAACAAAATACTGTGTGCCTGATTACTTGATTAATGTGTACTTATAATTGTGCCTTTTTGTGTACATTTCAGAGCTTTGATTACACGGTAGTTGAGAGTCAAAGGTTTTTACAAGACAAGCAGCGGACGACACCTCAGGTAAGATTTTACTAATAATTTGTCTTGGTAGATGATTTAATCTTCACAATATACATGTGTCCTTGTCATTGTCAAATGTGGTTTTCCTGCTATTTTCTGAGAGCAGAGAATTTGCACATAATTTTAGCTGAATATTGCAGGAACCTGATAGTGGCAAGTCTGATAATATGTAGGCATTTTGCAATTTCAAACTTAAACAAATCCTAAGTCGCGAGTGACAGTGTGGCGCGTCCATTCAGGAGGATTCAGACCAGTGGTGGCGCCACCAGTCATGTAAATACTGAGGCTGGAAGCCAACCTTGCAGAGTAGCATGTACGGGACCCAAATAAAGAATAATAACAATAGCTCCTTCCTGCGCATTTATACTGGCATAATGTTTATAGATCACATATGTGTGTTGCTAGTTCTTGTGGCGCCATAGAGATTACTGTGGTAAATTAAGTGTACGATTTGTATGTCAAGTTATGCGTATTTCTGTTATTTTTCAGTAAGAATGAGCCTTTACCATATATTGGGTGTTAGCTTTACTGGAGTAGATTTTCTGATTCAGACAGATGCCACCGATACTAGCAGCCCTGTCACTGGACTGGTGCTGCTGCCTGGTGTTTATTCACCAAACTACACGCTAACATTAATGGGGTAATTTTCTGTAGGTTTGGGGGACAGTATTCTGTGATCTTTATCTTGCGCTGTCGCTTTTTTTTTGGGGGGGGGGGGGGGGGGGGGGGAGCGTTGTTCGCAGGCGCCCTCGACCTCACTACTCTGCTACGTACTGGGGTCACACTGCTCACCATAGCTATATTCGATTATGACGGCCCGAGTGACTCGGGTCACCCTGAGACGTTATGATTTCAAAAATACACGGGCCGTGTGCAAAACGACCCGACCCCAGTAACCCACCTCTTGGCTAGGGTTGGCTATGAGCGATGACGTCAAATTTGTGCTGGTACCGTCATGTAGCAGTACATGTCCTATGTGTTTTTTAATGTTTAGTTTTGTTAATAACCCAGAATAATGAAATGGAAATATAGCTAAGCTATGCAATCATAAGATACTTTAAATTCTATTTTGCTGTATTTATATCGGTTATTAAAAAGAGAAATAAAAAGTGTTTTATTAAGCCACTATTTTTTCCACCCCAAACATGTTCGATTATGCAACCCGAGGTGGTAGGTTCTGCGCATGCGCCAAATAGTGGGTCGGGTGACCCGAGTTGATTAATCGAATACGGCCCGTGGGACTGCTTTGTGCAGGTGTCCGTACTCGTGTTACAGTCTGTTGCAACTTTCGGCCACAGTGAGAGGCCGAAAACCCCACCAAACTAACTACCCATAAGTCAGGCAGCAGCCAGCATCGTTGACAAGAAACCGAAGAAATTGAAACCTGCCAACACCAACCCGCCCTCTGACGGCATTGGTCGTAATGCGAAGCATTACGGTTGATGCGAGGAGAGGAAGAGACCCTCCCCCCGCCCACGCTGTCGCGCTGCTTTCTCACCTCGGCAGACGGCGCGGCGCGCCCCCCCCCCTCCCCCGCCCTCCGCGTCGCGCGGCGCTCACGCCTCGCCCGACGCCGCTGCTCGCCACCTGTCGCCCTCCCCCGGGCCGGCAGCTTTCACACTCACCTGCTGTCGCCCCTCCCTCTCCCCTTATAAGGCCGCCCCCTGGCCTCCCTCAGGCACTCGCCCTCCTGCCGCCTCCGAGATCTCTCCTTTCTTCACCACCCACCCACCCTACACTCCTACCACCTTCTCTTCCTCCGGTGGAGGGCTCCTCGGCACCCCCTCACTCCACTGATTTTTGAACTCTGTTCCTATATTTTGACATTTGAACTCTGTTCCTATATTTTGACATTTTAACTCTGTTCCTATATCTTGACATTTGAACTCTGTTCCTATATTTACTCCGCTCCTCATTTATTTTATCCTTCATTATTTACTTCTTTCCTCGTTTACCCTGTTTACCCTGTATGCCCTGTAAGCTTTCTGAGGCGAAAATAAAAACCTTTTATTTCCACCCCCGCCTCCTCTCTTCCTTTTCGCGCATCGGCAGAACTAGTGTTGCGGACAGCAGCTCACTGTACACAATGCTCTGTAATGAAGGGCATTATAGGTGATTTCTACGACTATCCAGCCACTTAATCGAGGTGGCATTAACTAATGCTATGGTTAGTACCCCACTTTGTGTTTTCTGCCGAAAGAGGTCCCATAAATAATAGAAGAATTCCACAATCACTCTGCCATCTGATGGCAGTGACAAGAACTAAATGTATGGGTTGCCACTCAGCGGAAAAAGGTATATTTCCCAGATACTACACTGAGCGCCTATCGGATATATTTACAAACTGTGGTATTTCATTTCCAACTAGTATTTATTTCGCCGCCCCCCCACTAGCGGCCATTTTCAGCATGAGTCAGCCATTTTAAATGAGCTGCTCGAATGAAAAAGCAGCGACGATAATTGGAACTGTGCATTCTAAAATGTGCAAATCCGAAGATTTTAATTATAATAATGACATTGAAATCCTAGTAGGGCATATCAAGCAGAACTAAACGAGCATTTGGATTTCGAAATAACACAAGTGAATGTTTGAATTAAAACAATTACAATGTAATGATGCGATGGGATGGCTGAACAAGTTGGGTGTTCCGTCTCTCGTGTCACACTCACATTTTGAATGCTGGCTCAGCCCACGTCAATGACTTGGAAGTGCATTATAGGTGCAGCAACCTAGTCATATACCACATACTCCGAACTCCTAGAAGAGGCACCAGACGGGGTGACCGAATGAGTTGAGGGTCCGTCTCCCGTTTTGGAACCTGGTCGAATCAAACCAAACACTTAAAAATGCATACTTGTCGCTGACTAGCCAGACTTTCAAATTGAATAGGATAGGGCAAGGACTGGTTGGATCAGTGTCAGGATAATATGACTGAGTTGGATATCAGGTCGTGGTGCTGGCAGACTGGTCTCCCGCAGGGGCAGCACTATAAAATCACCATGAGTACGCACTGTCACAAGTCGGTAGCTATGATGATATGATCTTAGATGTTGCCAGGACGTAAAACTCCAACAACCAACCAACCTAGAATAGGGCAAGGAGTTCTGGGAGGAGGAGACAGACTGAAATTTCGCCCGATTAATCTACACATAGTAACATACAATCTACATCGAAATCTAATCAAACACAAGACATGTTTTTAATGAGATATTTGACAATTGTAATTGATATAATTATGTCGAAAGCCCTGTGTGAAGGCGCGATAATTGTAAACTGCATTGAGGATTGTGGAAGCTGGGCAGGATGTCTGGTAAAGGAATTATAGACATCGAGAATAGATGACTACCCGGCACTGTGGACCGGCCGTAGGGATATGAAGTAGGAAAATAAACCTCTTATATATAGATAAATATATAATTCACATGACCGTATATGTATATATATGTAAATATATTTATAAATATTTATGTATATCTATATATATGTATATGGATTTATATATATATATATATATATATATGTATATGTATTTATATATATTTGTGTATATGTATATGTATATTTATATATATTTAGATATATATGTAATTATATTTATATATATATTTATATATATTTATATATATTTATATATATTTATATATATTTATATATATTTATATATATTTATATATATTTATATATATTTATATATATTTATATATATTTATATATATTTATATATATTTATATATATTTATATATATTTATATATATTTATATATATTTATATATATTTATATATATTTATATATATTTATATATATTTATATATATTTATATATATTTATATATATTTATATATATTTATATATATTTATATATATTTATATATCATTGCAGCATCGGTACACAGGACGAGGAGGCATGACGTTGGGATAACATGGCATTTATTCCGGGCGGCCCCCGGGGGCATTACATGATGTGAGCGAGCCGGAGGCTGCATGGAGCAAAGTCATGGGGTGATCGCGGTCAAATATGAGAGTGGGATGAGTGAGGCGAGACATATGAGCATAGGCAATGAACATGTGTATATAGTGGTTATTAGCGGGTAGCATAAATAACCTATTGTAATATAATATGATATGTAATTATAGTAATTGTTTAGTATAATTGTTATATTATATGGCGATATTAATTATGTGAATTGCTGGTTAATTAATAGCGATGTATGGTATAATGATAATACATATAATTTCTTATGATTAAGTGCGGAGTGGGTGGGTGGGTAAAGAAAGTTAGGTGTGGTCAGTCCTGTTGTTGGGAGCGGAGTGACCAGTGGTGTGTGTGTTAGGGAGGAGCTGGTGTGTGTGAGTGGTTGTGTGCTCAGTGAGCAGCAGGCAGGCAGGGAGCAGTGAATGTAGGTCGAGTGAGTAGGGGGGTGGTGCAGTGAGGAGTGTGGGTACCCCCCTTTGAGTCCGCTGCCCCCCCCCCCCCCCCCCATCCCCCTCCCCCGGGAGGGGGATGGGGGATGGGGGGGGTCCAACGGCCTCGCCGACCCGTGCACCCCGCAATGACCCCGAATGACCCCATGGTCATTCACCACCATTGCAGCATCGGTACACAGGACGAGGAGGCATGACGTTGGGATAACATGGCATTTATTCCGGGCGGCCCCCGGGGGCATTACATGATGTGAGCGAGCCCGAGGCTGCATGGAGCAAAGTCATGGGGTGATCGCGGTCAAATATGAGAGTGGGATGAGTGAGGCGAGACATATGAGCATAGGCGATGAACATGTGTATATAGTGGTTATTAGCGGGTAGCATAAATAACCTATTGTAATATAATATGATATGTAATTATAGTAATTGTTTAGTATAATTGTTATATTATATGGCGATATTAATTATGTGAATTGCTGGTTAATTAATAGCGATGTATGGTATAATGATAATATATATATAATTTCTTATGATTAAGTGGCCAAGCCAAGTATTGTTCGTGGTAGAGTGTTATTTTTGGACCATGGCATTTACCAAGGCAGAGTTGACTCTGGTCGAGTCGTGTGTGTCAATGTATACCTTATGGGGTTGTGAGGCCCAGCCACCAAATCGCTGGACCTCCAGTTCGGAGCTACCGGATGCGAATGCCACGGTAGCAGCCGCCCTTCGGATGGCATGCAGAGTGAAGGGCTGTTGGTGCGGGTGGGGTTGCTGGGCGTCGCGCCATGCCCTAGCAATGTAGGGGATGGACATGGTCTGTCCGTCCGCCGGGAAGATCAGCAGGGGTTGTGTCGGGTGCCGGGTGGGTGCTATGCCGATCATGCGATTGTATGCATTGACCGGGCATAGTCGTGGGTCCGGGCTGGCTGCCAGCCGGATGGTCCTCGATCTGCCGTTGGCCTGCATGTTTTTGGCCCATTTCTGGTCGATGATGAGGTGGGCATCCTCGACCCACACGTCTTGTCTGGAAGCATGGCGCGTCGGGTCGTAGGTCGCTGCAGATCTTGGTGCCACCTCGGATTGTCGGGCTCCAGTGTAGAACATCACCAATATGGCGAAGGCCACCACCTGCCCCTGTGGCGAGTGTGCGAGGTGGATGACCGCCGTCCTGATGACGCTCACTGGTGCATGGGCCTGCTGCCTGGGCCTGTGGTCCTTGGACCTCTTGAGTGCATCGAGCGCCAGGGTGACCGTGATGTGGTCGAGGGGGGTCACCGGGGCCTCCTTGATTTTGAGGAAGAGCCTGACGTGTGACACCGAGTTCGCCACTGATGATGGGCACAAGTGGTCCGCGCGTTCTTCTATCCAGCACCTCAGCTGGATCGGGGTCGGCTGGAGCATGTCGACCGCGTAGTTACGGCAGTGTGCCGTGCAGTTCCGGATCGTCGCGTTGTAGTTGGCCCAGCTCCCCGGCGCCCTCGCGTCGGCCTGCCTGGCCTCGGCCACCTGTGCAGTCTGCTGTATTCGGCCCCTGTGGACAGAAAGAGGTTGCAAAGGGCTGTAGTCAAGGAGGGCTGGTGGTATGGGGGCGAGGTGTTTACGTTGGCAGATCTGGATCGCCAGGTTCCTGTGGCGTGGGCTGATGTGGGCCCTGCTAAGGGCATCGGCGACTATGTTCTGTTCGCCTGGGATATGGTGGTATGTGAGCTTTATGTTACGTACCGCCTGGAACATCCAGGCGGCCCTGGCTATGCTGAGGAGGCGGGGGTCCTGGCCCTTGCCGGTGGTTAGTACGTGGACTGCCGCCATGTTGTCACAGTGTATGGCTATTTGACCTCCATGGTCCTCAGGGCGTGCGAGGGTATGTAGGGCGACGAGGACATTTAGTGCCTCTATCTGTGTGATGCTGTCGTTCTTGTTGTGGTAGCCGTGGGTGAGGGGCATGGAGTAGGCCCATGTGTCGTCTGCCCCACCTATGCCGCCAAAGCAGGCATCGACAACGATTTCCCTGCCCGGGTCGTTGGGGGGTATGATTGTCGAGCCGTTCCATCCGCTGGTGAATGCGGGGAACCAGGCGAGGTCGGCCCTCATGTCGTCGGTCATGGCTGTGCGTTGGCCGGTCATGCCCCTTAGCGCCTGGAGGAGGCGGCCGACAAACAGGCGAGCGGGGTGGATGCACTTGGATAGGTGGAGCAGCTTCCCCAGTAGCGACTGAAGTCGCTTCCTTGTGATGTGAGTCCTGGCCGCGGCCGCGTGTACGAGGCTGATGGTGGCGTCGACCTTGTCGAGGGGTATGGTCAGTGTCATGGTGGTGGCATCTATGTGTATGCCCAGCCACCGGACTGATCGCGCGGGGGGGGGGCCGAGGTCCTCGAAGAGCTGTCGCGCGACGGCGAAGTGGGCGTCGGCGGTGCGCTTGTCGGGGGCGACGACGATGAGGTCATCGAGGTACATGGTGGCCGCGATGCCACGCCCCCTGAGGATGTAAGTGATGGCCTCGGCCACCCTCTGGATGTGGCAGCTGTATCCTCGGGCTCCAAATGGGACAGAGATGTCAAGGTAGAAGCGCCCCTTCCAGTGGGCGCCGAGCAAGGGCCAGTCGAGCGGGCAGGAGCGGAAGTTTTTGTATGCTCGGCTGATGTCCATAGTGAACATAAAGCTGCCGCGCCCGCACCCGCTTAGTTTGTGTGTGAAGCCCTCTACCGTTGGCAGGCAGTGGTCGCGGGTGTGGCCGAGGGCGGTGTTCTTCATAATGTACGCGTTGACGGATGTAGCGGCGGGGAAGGATAGGTCGGTGATGATCCTTCGCTTGGTGGGGTCTGCCTTCTGCCTGGTCATGATCGGTGATGCATGGAACCAAGGGGCGAAGGGGGGGGGCGTCGTGTGGGCCATATAGGGTGCCGCACTCGGTCTCTGTGTTAATGTAGTCGTCGACTGCACCGGGGTGCTGGGCGGCGCTTGGGTGGTTGGCTACCTCACCGGTGCCAGAGGTGGGTCCCATATAGCCGAGGGGAAAGCTGTATGTTAGGAAGTCGATGAGCTGTCTGTGGTCGTCAGAGAGGCTGGCGCGCCATTTGTCGACACATATACCGCTGGGGACGGGCACCCGTGCGGTGACAGCATTAGGGAGGCCGGTTTCACGCACACGTCGGTATATGTCTGCTATGTCGGTGGATAGGCCGGGGGCGGGTCGAGGCCAGTGGCGTATTCGGTGTTCGCTTAGTGCGTGAGGGCTGGTTTCGATTGCGCTGCCGGGTAGGGTGGGGGAGTCGTGGGTACAATGAAGCCTTATGCGTTTAAACAGGTTTTGTCCGTTGTGTGCTCCATCCCGGCCGAGTCGGTCTGCTTTGATGTGTACCAGGCCGTTAGCGGTGGCCCCCCCGGAGTGGACGGGCGGGGGCGTTGCAGGGGGGGGGGGGGGGGGGGGGGGGGGGGGGGGGTGGACCTGAGCCGGGATGAGAGGCGTCAGTGTGGGGTGGTGTGGGTGGAGTGGGTGGGCGGGCCGGTGGTGTGGGTGGGTGGCGGCTGCCGTGCGGGTGTGGCGAGAGGCGTGGCCATTGACTGGTGCTGGGCCATGGGGTTTAACGAGGGCTGGGGTGGGGGGGTCGGCGTGGGGGGGTTTGCGGGGGGGGGGGGGGGGGGGGGGGGGGGGGGGCGGGTCCCGGTGCTCCCTTGCGTCCCGTGGCATCAGTCCTTTGTGGCATCCCTTGCTTTGCGCCTACACTGCTGCTGTGAGTGATCGAATCCGATTTGTGTCACCTTGTAGCAGTAGGCGCATGCATGCACCACATCGTCGGGTCCGTCGTGGTGGCGTTGGGTGAGGGTGCAGCGTCGTGGGGAGTTGTAGGCGGCACACGGGCGCTCATGTGTTTCAAGCTCAATCCGGCCATGTGCTTGTTTGTTGTTGTCACGTGGACCGTTGTTGTTGTCACGCGCACTAGGTCTGCCCGCCCTGTCGTCGGGGTTGGGCGTGGCCGTGTAGTAGGTTAGGCGTTCATGCTTCATGTCTGACCTGTCACTCCATCGCATCTTTCCTCCTTTCGATGCTGTCAAATATGCGCTGGGACCAGCTGCGCACCATCGGCCAGGGCTTCGTTTTGCACTCGTCGGTGATGCACCTGAAGTGGTCCAGCATGTCGAGGAAGTCCCGTGGATCATACACCTCATTGTCGTCTATCAGGGTCATGAACGCTGAGAGGTACTCTCGCTCGGTCATAGTGCCACGGGCCGCCAGCTTCTGGGCAGCTGACTGGCAGTCAGTGCGATCTAGATAGATATAGGGCTTGGATATGGGGTTGGTGATGAACATGTCGTGCATCACGGCACGCCTACCTTGGAGCCTTCGGTGCCTTGCCTCGTATCTTGCGACGTCGTCGTCTATGGATTGCAGTCGCTGCATCCCTCCCTGCTGCTCGTCGCGTATGTCAGCGTCCCTCCCTGCGGGTGGGGCGGGTAGGCGGGCATATGGGTCGCGCCACCCACCCAGCTGGCGGTCAACATAGGCTGGGTTGTATCCGGGCGAGAGGGACCTGAGCCTGTGCCGGGCCGGGGGGGGGTGGTCCGCCCGCCGGGCGGTGGTGTTGGGCTGGAGCCGCGGCACGCGCGGGCGCGGGGGCCACGTGGTCAGCGGCAGGCGGGTGGGCTGCAGCGGGCAACACGTGGGCTGCGGCGGGCACCACGTGGGCGGGGGGGGGCGGCGGAGAGGGTTGTCGGGCGTCCCGCTCCCCACGGGCCGGGGGAGGCGCACGCACATGGCGAGCGTCGCGCTCCGCGCCCTGCCGTGCTATGTCCATGATCGCATCCTGAATGGCCGCCATGCGGGTATCCATTCTAGCCTCCATCCGCGCCTCCATCTGTCGGAGCTTGGCATCGACCCCACTGCCGGGGGAGGTCGGTTGGGCCCCGATCGCCGGGGAGGGGTCCCGGTCCGCGCGCGCGACCGGGGACACCGGAGACCGCTGCCCCGCCGGGATGTATGAGTCGTCAGTGTCCTGGGGAGTGCTGCTCCGCGCTCCCCTGCTGTCCAGCTTAGATAGTGTCCCGGTGGCGGCGGAGGGTCCTCCCTTCGCCTTGTTCTTGGACCCCGGGGGCCTCCCGGCCTTCCTGCTCTTACCTGAGGACCCATTTCTCGGCATGTTGTGTGTGCGTCGGTGGTTCCGACAGTGCCAAAGAAAGTTAGGTGTGGTCAGTCCTGTTGTTGGGAGCGGAGTGACCAGTGGTGTGTGTGTTAGGGAGGAGCTGGTGTGTGTGAGTGGTTGTGTGCTCAGTGAGCAGCAGGCAGGCAGGGAGCAGTGAATGTAGGTCGAGTGAGTAGGGGGGTGGTGCAGTGAGGAGTGTGGGTACCCCCCTTTGAGTCCGCCCCCCCCCCCCCCCCCGGCCACGGGGGAGGGGGGGAGGGGGGTCCAACGGCCTTGCCGACCCGTGCACCCCGCAATGACCCCGAATGACCCCATGGTCATTCACCACATTTATATATATTTATATATATATTTATATATATGTATATATATATTTATATATATTTATATATATTTACATATATTTACATATATTTACATATATTTACATATATTTAAATATATTTAGATATATTTAGATATATTTAGATATATTTAGCTATATATATATATATTTACATATATTTATATATATTTACATTGAAATAATAGTAACATACCACACATTTAATTATTCCCTTATTTAATTGTGAAAGTTGCATTGTGTAGGGGACAGGCTACATTATGCTATTTCACAATTAAGATACCTATAAATAGAACATACTTTGATTTTGAATGAGTTCAGAGGAAGCATGAGTGCCATGCTCCAGGTAGATACAAGATTCACCCATACTTACAATAGGAGTGAATGCCAATGTAGTCTAAATAGGGCACAACTAGCTTTAGTACGGAACAGGACGTGGAATCCCTGGTTCCAGTATCAAATGGCTACTTATATCAGCATAGCATTGGTGAAATGGGAGAGAATGCAAAAAAAGCAACATGTCGACCATGGACTGCCATCGATTTCACATTTAAAATCGATTAAACAAATGTTTATTATATTTTTCAACTGAAACGTAGCAGGTAAATATAAAGATGTACATAAAGAATATATTTTATTTCTTAAATTAAGAATGTATCTGCTCATTTCATTTACCTAGCATGTAAGTAGGTTTCGCTAGCTTTTATATCGGGTTGTTCTTCAACCCTACTCAGGCTACTATGGCATGGGGTGAATCTGCTATATATGGTCCAGGCTATCGATTTGCAGAAATTGGGCCGGTCATTTCTGTTCTACATGAACAGTGTCATTCACAGTGTGTGGTTCTGTTACTAATGTCAATATGTGACTTCATTAGACTGCAGTCTGCCTACATGAACAGTGCCGTTCCCAGTGTGTGGTTCTGTTACTAATGTTGATATGTGACTTCATTAGACTGCAGTCTGCCTACATGAACAGTGTCATTCACAGTGTGTGGTTCTGTTACTAATGTTGATATGTGACAGTAGACTGCAGTCTGCCTACTTGAACAGTGTCATTCACAGTGTGTGGTTCTGTTACTAATGATGATATGTGACATTAGACTGATGCACTTATTAAACATTGGCCACAACATAGACCGGAAAACTGATCATGGCTGAGTCAATTTAATAGAACCTGTACTGAAGATGCCTATGATGTAAGAGTTTTTGAATGCTTGCCAAAATTAATTTTGCATAATTGCACTTCAAATATCTCAAAAGTTTGTCATTTCAAGTAATAGTTGCTTTAAGCTAAAGTGAGGTACATTATAGCGAACACCAATTATAGCAATACATGGGTGACTTGCTCTTTTACGTCCTAGCATCATCTAAGGTTATATCAGTAGTGGATGAGCAACACATGTGTGTTGTGTTGAGTGTGTTGTTTTCCATTCTAGCAACACCGAAGGTCATATCAGTAGTGGATGAGTAATACATGTGTGGTGTTGTTTTATGTCCTAGCAACACCGACAGTCATATGAGGACAGACGTGTACCACTAACCACATGACTTGTTGCTTGCAGAACCTGAAGCGGGCGTCCCTGGTACGATGGTTCGTCAACTTCCTCATCGGTGCCTACGTCGCCCTGATCGCCATTGTCGTTGCTCTCCTCATCCATTACATCTCATTCGCCAAGTTCTCAGCCATTTATGCACGTATCCTTTTTACGTCAAGAAGCGGACGACTTGCTTGTTCCCGGGCGAGTCAAACCGATGACTTATAAAATGTGATACTTGTAGCTTCCTAGCCTGGTGCTTGGTATTAATAGGATAGGGCAAGGACGGATTAGCTCAAGGTCAGGATAATGTGACTGAGTGGGATATTAGGTAATGGTGCTGGCAGCCTGATATTGCAGCACTAGAAAGTGACCATTAGTGTTCACTGTCACCAGTCCTGATATTACCTTAGATGTTGCAAGGACTCATCATCATCATCATGCTGTCGGTCGCGATGCGACAAAGACTGCTTTCATTACTTGACTGCCGCTCTCTATTTAGCTCTCTGCTGTGAGAGTGATGACCATGAGTTGCAAGGACTAAAACTGAAATAACCAACGACCCCTCGTATGGTCAGGATGGGGCAATTCAATTTGCATTTGATCACTTTCTCTCCCCTCAAATATCACCTTCGACGCCTTGGAGTATTAATTAGTACCACAGGCTGTACTTACAGCACTCTTTTTATATGCACATATGTAGTTCAACTCATCAAAACACATGTTTGATGTAGCTTAAGTATTCAGGCTTATGACCACAGTAATTCATTTGTTAAGTCCTATATGTTATCATGTTTGTATTTGGGTAATTATGAAGTAAGAAGGCATTATATAAATAGCTGGTACATAAGAACTAGATAGAAAAGAAAAATTCCTCATGCATGTGAGGTATGTCCCGAATAGATTTACCCCGACAGATGGGGAGGAGGCAGTCTACCACAGAGCCTCTGAAGGAATACTAATAAAGTAAATGGTCCACTACAATGTATACACATACAATATGCTATACATCTTATATATATTTAATATAAAGATCAGCTCAAAGTGACAAAGAAGGACAGGGCTGTCCTGTATGGAAGATCTTCTGATCAGAAAGAACCTCCGGTGGACTGGACATGTGATGAGGATGTCAACCGATAGGCTACCAAAGCAGATCCTCTATTCTCAATTGTCTTCTGGTCAGAGAAAGCAAGGACGCCCACGTCTAGGGTTAAAGGATACAATCAAGAGAAACCTGGAGCTGAGAGTCAGTAGGACCGACTCATCGATATCACTCTCACAGCAGCTCACTGTGCGCCCTCTAGGGGCAGTACAAAGAAGTAATATTGTGGGTAGTAGCTCACTGTGAACCCTCTAGGGGCAGTAAGAAGAAGTAATATTGTGGGTAGCAGCTCAAGGTGCACCCTCTAGGGGCATTAAGAAGAAGTAATATTGTGGGTAGCAACTCACTGTATGCCCTCTATGGGCAGTAAGAAGAAGTAATATTGTGGGTAGCAGCTCACTGTGCACCATCTAGGGGCAGTAAGAAGAAGTAATATTGTGGGAAGCAGCTCACTGCATGCCCTCTAGGGGCAGTAAGAAGAAGTAATAGTGTGGGTAGCAGCTCACTTTGCACCCTCTAGGGGCAGTAAGAAGAAGTAATATTGTGGGTAGCAGCTCAATGTATGCCCTTTAGGGGCAGTAAGCAGAAGTAAGGGTGTGGGTAGCAGATCAATGTACACCATGTAGGGGCAGTAAGAAGAAGTAATATTGTGGGTAGCACCTCACTGCACGCCCTCTAGGGGCAGTAAGAAGAAGTAATATTGTGGGTAGCAGCTCATGGTATGCCCTCTAGGGGCAGTAAGAAGAAGTAATATTGTGGGTAGCAGCTCAATGCATGCCCTCTAGGGGCAGTAAGAAGAAGTAATAGTGTGGGTAGTAGCTCACTGTGCACCCTCTAGGGGCAGTAAGAAGAAGTCATATTGTGGGTAGCAGCTCACTGTATGCCATCTAGGGGCAGTAAGAAGAAGTAATATTGTGGGTAGCAGCTCAATGTGCACCCTCTAGGGGCAGTAAGAAGAAGAAATATTGTGGGTAGCAGCCCACTGTATGCCCTCTAGGGGATGTAAGAAGAAGTAATATTGTGGGTAACAGCTCAGTGTACGCCCTGTAGGGGCAGTAAGAAGAAGTAATATTGTGGGTAGCAGCTCAGTGTACGCCCTCTCAGGGCAGTAAGAAGAAGTAATAGTGTGGGTAACAGTTCACTGTACGCTCTCTAGGGGCAGTAGGAAGAAGTAATATTGTGGGTAGCAGCTCAATGTGCACCCTCTAGGGGCAGTACGAAGAATGCATAATGTGGGTAGCAGCTCACCGTATGCCCTCTAGGGGAAGTAAGAAGAAGTAATATTGTGGGTGGCAGCTCAGTGTACGCCCTCTAGGGGCAGTAAGAAGAAGTATTATTGTGGGTAGTAGCTCACTGGATGCCCTGTAGGGGCAGTAAAAAGAAGTATTATTGTGGGTAGCAGCTCACTGTACACCCTCTCAGCACAGTAAGAAGAAGTAATCTTGTGGGTGACACCTCACTGTACGCCCTCCAGGGGTAGTAAGAAGAAGTAATATTGTGGGTAGCAGCTCACTGTGCACCATCTAGGGGCAGTACAAAGAAGTAATATTGTGGGTAGCAGCTCACTGTATGCCCTGTAGAGGCAGTAAGAAGAAGTAATATTGTTAGTAGCAGCTCAATGTGCACCCTCTAGGGGCAGTAAGAAGAAGTCATATTGTGGGTAGCAGCTCACTGTATGCCATCTAGGGGAAGTAAGAAGAAGTAATGTTGTGGGTAGCAGCTCAGTGTACGCCCTCTAGGAGCAGTAAGAAGAAGTATTATTGTGGGTAGTAGCTCACTGTATGCCCTGTAGGGGCAGTAAAAAGAAGTTGTATTGTGGGTGACACCTCACTGTATGCCCTCTAGGGGCAGTAAGAAGAAGTAATATTGTGGGTAGCAGCTCACTGCACGTCCTCTATGGGCAGTAAGAAGAAGTAACATCGTGGGTAGCAGCTCAATGCATGCCTTCTAGGGGCAGTAAGAAGGAGTAATATTGTGGGTAGCAGCTCACTGTATGCCCTCTAGGGGAAGTAAGAAGAAGTAATATTGTGGGTAGCAGCTCACTGTACGCCCTCTAAGGGAAGTAAGAAGAAGTAATATTGTGGCTAACAGCTCAGTGTACGCCCTGTATGGGCAGTAAGAAGAAGTAATAGTGTGGGTAGCAGTTCAGTGTACGCCCGCTAGGGGCAGTAAGAAGAAGGCATAGTGTGGGTAGCAGGTCATTGTATGCCCTCTAGGGGCAGTAAGAAGTAATATTGCGGGTAGCAGCTCACTGTGCACCATTTAGGGGCAGTAAGAAGAAGTAATATTGTGGGTAGCAGCTCACTGTATGCCCTTTAGGGGCAGTAAGCAGAAGTAATGTTGTGTGTAGCAGATGACTGTACATCATGTAGGGGATGTAAGAAGAAGTAATATTGTGGGTAGCAGCTCACTGTGCACCCCTTAGGGGCAGTAAGAAGAAGTAATATTGTGGGTAGCAGCTCACTGTGCACCCTCTAGGGGCAGTACGAAGAAGTAATATTGTGGGTAGCAGCTCACTGTATGCCCTTTAGGGGCAGTAAGAAGAAGTAATATTGTTAGTAGCAGCTCAATGTGCACCCTCTAGGGGCAGTAAGAAGAAGTCATAGTGTGGGTAGCAGCTCACTGTATGCCCTCTAGGGGCAGTAAGAAGAAGTAATTTTGTGGGTAGCAGCTCAGTGTACGCCCTCTAGGGGCAGTAAGAAGAAGTATTATTGTGGGTAGTAGCTCACTGTATGCCCTGTAGGGGCAGTACAAAGAAGTATTATTGTGGGTGGCACCTCACTGTACGCCATCTAGGGGCAGTAACAAGAAGTAATATTGTGGGTAGCAGCTCACTGCATGCCCTCTAGGGGCAGTACGAAGAAGTAATATTGTGGGTAGCAGCTCACTGTATGCCCTCTAGGGGAAGTAAGAAGAAGTAATATTGTGGGTAACAGCTCACTGTACGCCCTCTAAGGGAAGTAAGAAGAAGTAATATTGTGGGTAACAGCTCAGTGTACGCCCTGTATGGGCAGTAAGAAGAAGTAATAGTGTGGGTAGCAGCTCAGTGTACACCCTCTAGGGGCAGTAAGAAGAAGTCATAGTGTGGGTAGCAGCTCAATGTATGCCCTCTAGGGGCAGTAAGAAGTAATAGTGCGGGTAGTAGCTCACTGTGCACCCTTTAGGGGCAGTAAGAAGAAGTAATATTGTGGGTAGCAGCTCACTGTATCCCCTCTAGGGGCAGTAAGCAGAAGTACTGTTGTGTGTAGCAGATCACTGTACATCATGTAGGGGCTGTAAGAAGAAGTAATATTGTGGGTAGCAGCTCACTGCACGCCCTCTAGGGGCAGTAAGAAGAAGTAATATTGCGGGTAGCAGCTCACTGTGCACCCTTTAGGGGCAGTAAGAAGAAGTAATAGTGTGGGTAGCAGCTCACTGTATGCCCTTTAGGGGCAGTAAGAAGAAGTAATGTTGTGGGTAGTAGCTCACTGTACACCTTGTAGGGGCAGTAAGAAGTAGTAATAGTGTGGGTAGCAGCTCACTGTGCGCCCTCTAGGGGCAGTAAGAAGAAGTAATATTGTGGGTAGCAGCTCACTGTACGCCCTGAAGGGGCAGTAAGAAGAAGTAATATTGGGGGTAACAGCTCACTGTACGCCCTGTAGGGGCAGTAAGAAGAAGTAATATTGTGGGTAGCAGCTCATTGTGCACCCTCTGGGGGCAGAAAGAATAAGTAATGTGGGTAGCAGCTCACCATATGCCCTTTAGGGGCAGTAAGAAGAAGTAATATTGTTGGTAGCAGTTCAATGTGCACCCTCTAGGGGCAGTAAGAAGAAGTAATATTGTGGGTAGCAGCTCACTGTATGCCCTTTAGGGGCAGTAAGAAGAAGTAATATTGTTGGTAGCAGCTCAATGTGCACCATATAGGGGCAGTAAGAAGAAGTACTATTGTGGGTAGCAGCTCAGTGTATGCCCTCTAGGGGCAGTAAGAAGAAGTATTATTGTGGGTAGTAGCTCACTGTACGCCCTCTCAGCACAGTAAGAAGAAGTAATCTTGTGGGTGACACCTCACTGTACGCCCTCTAGGGGCAGTAAGAAGAAGTAATATTGTGGGTAGCAGCTCACTGTGCACCCTTTAGGGGCAGTAAGAAGAAGTAATATTGTGGGTAGCAGATCACTGTACACCCTCTAGGGGCAGTAAGAAGAAGTAATATTGTGGGTAGTAGCTCGCTGTATGCCCTGTAGGGGCAGTAAAACGAAGTCTTATTGTGGGTAGCAGCTCACTGTACGCCATCTAGGGGCAGTAAGAAGAAGTACTATTGTGGGTAGCATCTCACTGTATGCCCTCTAGGAGAAGTAAGAAGAAGTAATATTGTGGGTAACAGCTCACTGTACGCCCTCTAAGGGAAGTAAGAAGAAGTAATATTGTGGGTAACAGCTCAGTGTACGCCCTGTAGGGGCTGTACAAAGAAGTAGTATTGTGGGTAGCAGCTCACGGTACGCCCTCTCAGCACAGTAAGAAGACGTAATATTGTGGGTAGCAGCTCACTGTATGCCCTATAGGGGCAGTAAGAAGAAGTAATATTGTGGGTAGCAGCTCAATGTACACCCTCTAGGGGCAGTAAGAAGAAGTAATATTGTGGGTAGCAGCTCACTGTACACCCTCTATGGGCAGTAAGAAGAAGTAATAGGGTGGGTAGCAGCTCACTGTATGCCCTTTAGGGGCAGTAAGAAGAAGTAATATTGTTGGTAGCAGCTCAATGTGCACCCTCTTGGGGCAGTAAGAAGAAGTAATACTGTGGGTAGCAGCTCACTGTGCAACCTCTAGGGGCAGTAAGAAGAAGTAATATTGTGGGTAGCAGCTCACGGTATGCCCTCTAGGGGCAGTAAGAAGAAGTAATATTGTGGGTAGCAGCTCACGGTGTACCCTCTAGGGGCAGTAAGAAGAAGTAATATTGTGGGTAGCAGCTCACTGTATGCCCTTTAGGGGCAGTAAGAAGAAGTAATATTGTCGGTAGCAGCTCAATATGCACCCTCTGGGGGCAGTAAGAAGAAGTCATATTGTGGGTAGCAGCTCACTGTATGCCCTCTAGGGGCAGTAAGAAGAAGTAATATTGTGGGTAGCAGCTCACTGTATGCCCTCTAGGGGAAGTAAGAATAAGTAATATTGTGGGTAACAGCTCAATGTACGCCCTCTAAGGGAAGTAAGAAGAAGTAATATTGTGGGTAGCAGCTCACTGTATGCCCTTATGGGGCAGTAAGAAGAAGTAATATTGTTGGTAGCAGCTCAATATGCACCCTCTGGGGGCAGTAAGAAGAAGTCATATTGTGGGTAGCAGCTCACTGTATGCCCTCTAGGGGCAGTAAGAAGAAGTAATATTGTGGGTAGCAGCTCACTGTATGCCCTCTAGGGGAAGTAAGAATAAGTAATATTGTGGGTAACAGCTCACTGTATGCCCTATAAGGGAAGTAAGAAGAAGTAATATTGTGGGTAACAGCTCACTGTACGCCCGGTAGGGGCAGTAAGAAGAAGTAATATTGTGGGTAGCAGCTCAGTGTACGCCCTCTAGGGACAGTAAGAAGAAGTAATATTGTAGGTACCAGCTCAATGTGCACCCTCTAGGGGCAGTAAGAAGAAGTCATAGTGTGGGTAGCAGCTCACTGTATGCCCTCTAGGGGCAGTAAGAAGAAGTAATATTGTGGGTAGCAGCTCAATGTGCACCCTCTAGGGGCAGTAAGTAGAAGTAATATTGTGGGTAGCAGCTCGGTGTATGCCATCTAGGGGCAGTAAGAAGAAGTATTATTGTGGGTAGTAGCTCACTGTATGCCCTGTAGGGGCAGTAACAAGAAGTATAATTGTGGGTAGCAGCTCACTGTACGCCCTCTCAGCACAGTAAGAAGAAGTAATAGTGTGGGTGACACCTCAGTGTACGCCCTCTAGAAGAAGTAATATTGTGGGTAACAGCTCATTGTACACCATGTAGGGGCAGTAAGAAGAAGTAATAGTGTGGGTGACACCTCAGTGTGCGCCCTCTAGGAGCAGTAAGAAGAAGTAATATTGTGGGTAACAGCTCAGGGCAGTAACAAGAAGCAACATTAAGGGCGGTTGATGTATGGAACTCCCAACATCTCCCGACCAGCCACTGCAGGGACAAATAGTTTTGCGCCTGTCTTGACATGTTCTTGCCAGTGTGAAACCTATATTTGCTCCCCGAGAGAGTGCTGCTGGTAACTTGCAAAAGCCAGCAGCACTTCAACACTTTTGCAGGCAGCTTTCCTGAAATGTAATGAAAGTAGTCCTTGTTGCATCGCGACCGACAGCATGATGATGATGAGCTCACTATACAGATGCTCTGTAGAAAAGCCCTTAAAGAGGATGCCCACCATCAACGCGCCCTCTAGCGGCAGTGAGAAGACGTACTATTACCAGGTTATGTTTGCTCGTTCACTGCGCATGCTCCGGGGAAGAAGATAAAAACAGTGTGACTTTTTGTGTCCATCGACTCGAGTTGCCAGCCATGCTTTCTGTTTATGTGAGCGAGATGTGAAAGTAGGTGACAAAACCAGCCTGCTCATGACACTCCATGTTACTGGCACCCGTCCTGATATGACCTTAGATGTTGCTAGGACGTAAAACAACAAAGAGACAAATGTTACTACCATTATGCAGCTAACATGAGTGCCAATATTTGGAATTAACTGCCAGCTGCAAGATGAAATGAAGCAGTGTTTAAAAAACTAATTAAAAAATAAAGTAACCTAGAAATGATGTTTAAATGGACAAACAAAGTAGAGTAAACGCTGGAGTTTGGACTTTTGTAATCAAACAGCTACAAGCCATAAACAAGAAGCAAGAACACCTCAATTATTACTAAAGGGGCTGTCACATTACGGCGTATGGCGGGAGCATATGGCGGCATAGCCGCTTTACGGCATATACGTCGGCATACGCCGTATACGCTACTCATACGCTATGCATACGCTACTCATACGCTACTCATACGCCGCCAGATGATGCCAGATGCCGGCTTATGAGGCATACGCCGCCATACGCTTTCATAAATCCGTCCGTCCACATTTTTTTGTGCATGCTCAACAAATCTCGACCTATGAGGGCGTATGGCCCATACGCTACTCATACGCTGGCATACGCTCCTCATATGCCGGCATACGCTCCTCGTATGCTAGGGGTACGCCGGCATAGGTTTTTCATACGCTCAACTTGTGTCACCGGCGTATCTCTAGCGTATCTCTAGCGTATGTAGCGTATGCATAACCTATGAGTTACATATGGGAGCGTACTCCTAGCGTATGCACAGCATATGCACAGCATATGCACGCTACTCATATGCGCATACGCTATGCGTACGCTACACATACGCTACTCGTACGCTCCACATGCCAATCAAAACTGTCAAAAAATGTCACAGCACGCTCCCATACGCTCCTCATACGCTCCTCGTACGCTCCTCATAGGTTCCACATACGCTCAAAACCAGCCGAAAGGTCACCAAATGTCAGCATAGGCCGGCACGCGCAGGACCTACGTAGGTTTTCAATACGCTCCCGCCATATGCCGTAATGTGACAGCCCCTTAAGACAACATTTTAAAGTTTTAAATAAAATTGGACTATTGCTGCCCAGCAGTGAAAACAAGTCTGAGGACACTTATCAGTTATGAACAGGGTTAATCAATGTACACCACCCAACCTACCGCCCACACACTGCTGCCACATAATACTTACAACACAAATAGTCCCAGCACCCCCTCCTGTCTGTCGTGGTTCATTACAGTTATATAGTCGGAGGGTTTTGAGTGTCTGCAATATTTCATAGATAAACATATTAGGATGATCATTATAATTCATTATGACTTAGTTTGAAGTGACTTTTATTTTAATGGGTCGTCCTTGTGGATATTTGATGTGAAACCAAAGTAAGGTAACAACTGGATTTGGAATGTTTACAATTTACCAACAGTTGTAACACATGAACAAGAAATAACAACAAAGCAACAATTATTACTCAAATACAATTTCAAGATTTGATTAAAATTGGACTAGTGCTGTCCAGCAATGACAACAAGTGTTAACACAATATTCATTATGGGCAGGGTCAAAAGATTGTTCACAAAAAACGTGGAGATGTAAGGTCAAAGGTTTAGTGTTTTGAGTAAAATTTGATACCTTCCTCGGATTTTGCAACTTTCAAGCAAAGACAGAGAAGATTATGAGAACCAAGGGCAGGCACTCCATTTTGAAGGGACTTGGCCGCAAATTGTTTGTACGAGGGGACATCTATGGTGAGTTCAGTTGTTGGGATCTATCAGCAGTAGATTACCTCTGTATGCACCACACCGGTTACACGGCGTCGGCCTTGACCTGCCCATCACACGTGCCTTATAATACTTTCAACAACACATTAATGTATTGCCAGCCCTTTCCATGGCCAAAAGAGGGACTGAGGGACGGGAAGGGGACGGGGAGGGGAGGGCACGGGAGAGGGAGGGAGGGATGGGTAGGGGAGGACTGGGGGAGGGGGAGGCAGAGACAGGGGTAGCTGGGAAGGAGGGGCCGGGCGGGACGGGAGAGGACGGGGGAATGGGTAGGCGAGGACCGGGCAAGGGGGAGGGGAACCGAAGCGGCAGGAGAACCTGAGCAGAGGGAGGGCCAGGGGGTGGGGAGGAGAGTGCAGGAGATTGGAGGGCAGGAGAGAGACAGACATGAGAGGACGGGGTTGGAGCGAATGCGGAAGGGAGGGGTATGGTGGGGGGGAGAGGGGAGGGGGTGCCGGGAGAGGGGAGGAGAGGCGAGCCTAGGGGAGGAGAGGGGGGCGAGGGGAGGAGAGGGGAGGGGAGGGGAAGGGATGGGAGGAGAGAGTGGGTGATAGGAGAGAGGAGGGGATGTTAGGAGAGGGGAGGGGATGGGAGGAGAGGGGAGGGGATGGTAGCAGAAAGGAGGGCATGTTAGGAGAGGGGAGGGGATGGGAGGAGAGGGGAGGGGATGGTAGCAGAGGGGAGGGGATAGTAGCAGAGAGGAGGGGATGGGAGGAGAGGGGAGGGGATGGTAGGAGAGGGGTGGGGGATGGTAGCAGAGAGGAGGGGATGCTAGGAGAGGGGAGGGGATGTTAGGAGAGGGGAGGTGATGTTAGGAGAGGGGAGGGGATGGTAGCAGAGGGGAGTGGATGGTAGCAGAGGGGAGGGGATGGTAGGATAGGGGAGGGGATGCTAGGAGAGGGGATGGTAGGAGAGGGGAGGGCATGTTAGGAGAGGGGAGGGGATGGTAGGAGAGGGGAGGGGATGGTAGCAGAGGGGAGGGGGTGGTAGGAGATGGGAGGGGATGCTAGGAGAGGGGAGGGGATGGTAGGAGAGGTGAGGGGATTGTAGGAGAGGGGAGGGCATGTTAGGAGAGGGGAGGGGATGGGAGGAGAGGGGAGGGGATGGTAGGAGAGGGGACGGGATGGTAGGAGAGAGGAGGGGATGTTAGGAGAGGGGAGTGGATGGTAGGAGAGGGGAGGGCATGTTAGGAGAGGGGAGGGGATGGTAGGAGAGGGGAGGGGATGGTAGGAGAGGGGAGGGGATGTTAGGAGAGGGGACGGGATGCTAGGAGAGGGGAGGGGATGGGAGGAGAGGGGAGGGGATGGTAGCAGAGGAGAGGGGAGGGGAGGAGAGGGGAGGGGATGCTAGGAGAGGGGAGGGGATGGTAGGAGAGGGGAGGGGATGGTAGGCGAGGGGAGGGGATGCTAGGAGAGGGGAGGGGATGGTAGGAGAGGGGAGGGGATGGTATGAGAGGGGGGATGGTAGGAGAGGGGAGGGGAGTGTAGGAGAGGGGAGGGGATGGGAGGAGAGGGGAGTCGAGGGGAGGGGATGGTAGGAGAGGGGAGGGGATGGTAGTAGAGGGGAGGGGATGGTAGAAGAGGGAGGGGGATGGTAGGAGAGGGGAAGGGACGGTAGGAGAGGGGAGGGGATGGTAGGAGAGGGCAGGAGAGGGGAGGCGAAGGGAAAGGAGGATAGGGAAAGGGATGGTAGGAGAGAGGGTGTGGTAGGAGAGGGGATGCTAGGAGAGGGGATGGGATGGTAGGAGAGGGGAGGGGACGGTATGAGAGGGATGGGGATGGTAGGAGAGCGGAGAGGATGGTAGGAGAGGGGAGGGGAGGGGAGGGTATGAGAGGGGAGAGGAGGAAAGCGAAGGGTATGCTGTGAGGGGGGGCGGGTGGGGGTGAAGGGGGCGGAAGAGTTTGGGACCGGAAGGACAGGAGAGGGAAAGGTGGGTGAGGCGGGGTTGGACAGGATGGAGAGGGAGGAGAGGAGAGGAGCGAGGAAGAAAGGAGGAGAGGAGATGAGGTGAGGTGAGTGTGGAGTTGAGGGGACATGAGGGGCGGGAAATGGAGAGGAGTCGTATGAGAGAGGAGGGCGATGAGAGGGGATGATGAGGGGATGGGGAGGGGATGGGTAAGGAGGGAGTGGATGGGGAGGGGAGGGGATGGAGATGACAGGGATCAGGGAGGGGATGTGAGAGGTAGCTGATGTGACTTGTGAGGGGATGGGGATTGGAGGGAGGGGATAGGCGGGAGGGGCAGAAGGGGGGGGGGGAGCGGAGGGGTGGAGAGTGGAGAGGAGTGAGTGGAGGGGGGAGGAGAGATCTGTTTGCTTGCTGGCTTGTTACCTTATATGGGCATGCTCTCCTCTGTTCCTCCAGCCGCTGCCTGCTGAATCTTCAATCGGTCACGTGGTATTGCACGTCGCTGCTAGTCGGAGTACTCCCATTACGAATTCGCAATAACAACTCCTATCGCCAGGCTTGGTTTTAAGCAATTAGATGGAACATTCATTTGGAATACTTTGGTTGTTGTTGGTTGTTGTTGGTTGTTGTTGGTTGGTGGTGGTTGGTGTTGGTGGTTGTTGGTTGTTGTTGGTTGGTGTTGGATGGTGTTGGTTGTTTGTGGGTGTTGTTGGTTGGGGTTGGTTGGTGTTGGTTGTTGTTGGTTGTTGTTGGTTGTTGTTGGTTGGTGTTGGTTTTGGTTGGGTGACTTTGGGTGTTGTTGGTTGGTGGTGGATGGTGCTGGTTGTTGTTGGTTGTTGTTGGTTGTTGACGGTTGTGGTTGGTTGTTGTTGGGTGTTGATGGTCGGTGCTGGGTGTTGTTGGATGATGTTGGTTGGTATTGGGCGGTGTTGTTTGTTGTTGGTTGATGTTGGTTGAGGTTTGCTGTTGTTGGGTGTAGTTGGCTGTTGTTGGTTGATGTTGGTTGATGTTTGCTGTTGTTGGTTGGTTGTTGGTTGGTTGGTTGTTGGTTGGTTGTTGGTTGGTTGTTGGTTGGTTGTGTGTTGGTTGTTGGTTGGTTGTTGGCTGGCTGTTGGTTGTTGGTTGGTTGTTGTTGGTTTTTTGGCTGTTGTTGGTTGGTGTTGGTTGTTTGTTGTTGGTTGTTGTTGTTGGTTGTAGTTGGTTGTTGTTGTTGGTTGTTGTTGGTTGGTGTTGACTGGTGTTGGATGGTGATGGCTGTTGTTGGATAATGTTGGTTGATGTTGGTTTGTGTTGGTTGTTGTTGGTTGTTGTTGGTTGTTGTTGGTTGTTGTTGGTTGTTGTTGGTTGTTGTTGGTTGGTGTTGGTTGGTGTTGGTTGCTGTTGGTTGGTGTTGGTTGGTGGTGGTTGTTGTTGGTTATTGTTGGTTATTGTTGGTTGTTTTTTGGTTGTTGTTTTTTGTTGGTTGGTGTTGGTTGGTGTTGGTTGGTGTAGGTTGGGGTTGGTTGTTGTTGGGAGTCGTTGGTTGTTGTTGGGTGTGGTTGGGTGTTGCTGTAATGGTTGTACGTGGTTGATGTGAACACAAATATAGCTTAGCACCTCATGAAAGGGAAACAACAACATTGATAGAGCAAACGATATCATGTTCTCTCCAATTACAAAGCGCCAGAGCACAAACACAATTACACAAAATTATAAAATCACCACCACGCTAAACTGCTATAATTCAACTCAAATCAATACTTTATTTCAAACTCAGCATTATGGCAGTTACACAAATTGGTCCATAGCAGTTACACAAATAAATGTGCATAACTTAAAGTAATAGTATGAATACTACCATACTAACCATTATGAAAATGTTGTTCTACATACAGTAGTTTGTACCAATGGCTCCATATGGCAGACGTAAATCTGAGATCACTCTCTCCTATTTTCACAAGTCCCTGTATTTTAGCATGTTCTGACTTGTCAAGTCTAGTAATAAATTTGAATATTAGATTCCTGATAACAGCCTGGAAGGCTGGCATATCAATATTGGCAAATAGCTGAGTAGCACTGTGATAGCTCGGTAGATGGAGTAATAACCTCATAATGTCATTATATGCTATATATAAGTCGATGCTAGTCTTGATAGGACCTCAGATTTTTCTATGACCTAAAATCTGAAACAACAAACAGAAAAAGACAGAGTTAGCCAACGAGGGTTACAAGGGATGCTAATGGGGAGAGGGTTTGTTTGTTCGAGTTTTACGTCCTGGCAACATCTAAGGTCATATCAGGACGGGTACCAACTTGTGACAGTATGCACTCATGGCGACTTTATAGTGCTATCCAATTCGTAGTCTAGGCTGCTGGCACCATGAGCTGATATCCCACTCAGTCACATTATCCTGATACTGAGTTAACCAGTCATTGCTCTATCATATCAATGCCACGCGTCAGACTAGTTAGTAACAAATATCACGTTTGTAAGTCAGTGGTTTGATTCAGCTGAGAATTGAACTCCCATCCTTCCGCACTGATACCCTGTGCTCTACCGATTTGGCTACCGCGTCCGGTAGATCGAAAAAGAGTTGGAAGGCTTAGTTGTAATCACATCGACATGATTTCTAATTCTAGGAACCTAACTATTGTGATAAGCCGATGTTGGCCGTCCCACGGTCCCATAATTCCCGAAGACACACAAGGTTGAACGCAGAGATCATGTGAGCTACTCGGTGAGGCTCCCCATTTTTGTATGAACTACAGTGACTGGTGCAGGAGCCACTCCGTTACAGGATCAGTGCTGTGACTAATACAGCACTGACCAAACTTAGATTAGTTAGACTCTCAATTCCAATAGTAAGATGGCTGGAAGACCAGTGCTCCGGCACTGACAAATGTCATATTCAGATGAATAATACCAACAACAAAAAACAAAAAAACGGTATATTGATAAACAGCTCACCGCGGCGTCCACAGTCAACTGACCCGCCCCCTAACTCGCTAGGTCCCACACCGCCTCTATACGGGGGGGGGGGGGGGGGGGGGGGGGCTAGGCACACGCATACAGGGCAGCCAAATCGGGATACTGCCCGGTGACTAGTGTGCTGCCACCTAGCACAGTCAACTGCAATTAACTGTTCTGGTGTGCGACGTAGTGTCTGCCACCACAACATGCTAGTGGAGCTCATGTACAGACTATTACAATATGTTGTTCAAATACTTATCTATCAATGCCAGGTACACATTTGGAGTGCAACATTGATGGATGCATGTAAGTCCTAGATTAATACACTTTAAAGCCGTGTTCACACGGGCAAAATGTAAGGCGAATCAGACAAATCGAATCAGGTGAGGCGAATTAGCGGCCCGTTCACACGGGCAGTACTTGGGCCGGAAGTCGATATCTGCGCATGAGCAAGTCCAGTGTGACCAGCGCCACCACGAGAGAGTGGATTCGGCCTAGATATGTATTTAATGAATCGTATTGGTTTGGAATGGTCAAAACTTCTGCTGGGCAGTGAAACCCTAAAAATAAATGATGAAAAAAATATATGTGCACCTCTAACAGGTTCATAGACCAAATTATATAATATGCGCTTTTGATCGACCGGAAAGTCAACAAACTAAGGTCTCGACTGCGCATGCGTGTCACTTCCTTAATCCGCATCAGGGCGCTCACACGGGCAAAATTATCCGCATCACAGAAATTGATTCACGTAAACTACCTCGCGAGGTGGTTTACATTATCCGGATCACGTGAATCGATTCAGCCCTAATCTGCCTCAGACGTCCGTTCACACGAGAAATGTGAGGCGAACTAGGCAAGTCGCTTTCTACGAATCGATTTACATTCCCCGTGTGAACACGGCTTAAAACTGTAATCGAGAGAATTCGGTGGTCGTCATCATCATATTATTATTATTAAATTCTCTCCGAGTTCATCAACTCTACGCCAATAGGAATGTAAGCTGATTCATGCCAAAGCAGTTTTTTCTCTGATTTTGACATGACCGTCATTGACCGTCATTGTGGGTGGGGGTGAATATTTAATCTGAGCCAAGACCAACAATTCTCAAAGGACGCTCTTGAAATGCAACCCGGCCTGTTGCGGATTCCGAGGGACACCAGTTTCACAGGGACACATCGCTCCTGCACACGCGTCAAACTCGAACAGCATCGTCACTAACCTTATAAATTTAATATAATGTTTTTGCTAAACATGTTTTCTATATGTGTACCAAGCGATTTGTTTGTAGCTGGTGTAATTTTAGAGATATTTCACTTTTTCTGTATGACCATCAAAGACAACACACTCGAAGGGATTTTAACGTCATTGGGCGATAATCCGTGAATATTTGATCTGAGCCAACACCAACAATTCTGAAAGATCGATGCTCTTGAATTACTCCCGGCCCTATCAGATAGCTGCAGTACGTGAACCTGTGTCACTGTCACTGACCATTGTCTCCAGGATGCTGTCAACAAGTTTCCAAACTGATTTATTATTCGGGAGGTGAGCGGCCATCACAGCGTGCTGAGCTCGGGTATGGGATGTTGACAGCGGAGGTCGATAATCGGGGACCATTTGGCGCGGGGAGTGTCACGTGAAATTTGAAACGCGTCAAGTATATGCTGGCTGGGCCACTCTTGATAAGACCACATGCGTTATGTTCCTATCTCCAATATGTATGGAATATGACGGGGTCGGTGGGTGTAGTCGGGCAAGGGGTGTTGGAAACCGACGCGAGGTGCAAAATGTAATATTGACTGAGTTTGGTGTCACTAGCTATGTCACTGTCCTTGAAATGTCCTTATTTGGAAAAAAAAAAAAATAAGCAGACATACGGGCGCCATTTTCTATAGAAATCAATAGAGCGACACTTTAGTTGAATTGAACATTGTAATAGCAATGTGGAGCAGTTGTTGTAGCAGAAGTGTCGATAATCATTGTGTACAACATTCACGTCGTCTTTGATTCATTCCCTCAAGGTATTCGTCATATAAATCGTAGTCTACCGGAATCGGTAGAGTGCTGTCTTCCCTTGCTGAAAGTCGGTAGTTCAATTACTGTTCAAGTCAAACCATTTACAAAAAAAAGAAAAATTCAAGTTTGCTATTCCTCTGAATAACAAGTTGTCAGTGCTAATAATGGGGGACATTATTACGATGTTGTGTTTCATACAATTGCCGTTGGCCTCGCCACTGAAGTAGTGGACCTGATGGTATGGTCCTCTGTACCGACTACTCCTGTATACTGGTGTACTGCCGGTGTAGTCCTGTCTCCTGACTGTTGTCTGATGTACTGACATACTGACGACATGGCCCTGTATACTGACTAGTCCTCTGTATTGACATACAGGCAGTATTTGATTGTGTACTGACATGCTGATAGTATAATCTTGTGTACTGACATACAGGTTGTATAGTTCTGTGCCCTGTGTAGGCCTACTGACTAGTCCTGTGTATTGACAGACTGACACTATTGTATTGTGTACTGACTAGTCATGTGCACTGACTGTAGTCTGGTGTACTGGCATACTGATCGTATGATCCTGTGTACTGATTTTACTGGCTGTAGTTCTGTGTACTGACATACTGATGGCATGGTATGTTGTAATGACTGCGACCCTGTGTACTGATGTACTGATGGTATTGTTCTATCTACTGACTGTAGTCCTGTGTATTGACATACTGACTGTAGTCTTCTGTACTGACATACTGACGGTATAGTTTTGTGTACTGAATGTAGTCCTTACACTGACTAGTCATGTGTACTGATATACTGATGGTATGGTCTTGAGTACTGACTGGTGTCCGGTGTAATGGCATACTGATGGTATTGTCCTGAATACTGACTGTAGTCTGGTGTACTGACATACTGACAGTAAGGTCCTGAGTACTGAGTGTAGTCCTGTGTAGGCCTACTGATTGGCCCAGTGTATGGACATACTGGCAGTTTGGTCCACTGTACTGTCGGTATGGTCCTGTGTACTGACTGTAGGCATGTGTACTGACATCCTGACTGTAGTCCTGTGTACTGACTAGTCATGTGTACTGGCTTACTGATTGTATGGTCCTGAGTACTGACTGCAGACTTGTGTACTGACATACTGGTGGTATGGTTCTGTGTGCTGACTTGTCTGGTATACTCACAGTATTGTTATGTGTGCTGACTTGTCTGGTAAACTGACAGTATGGTTATGTCTGCTGATGTACTGACTTCAGTTCTGAGTACTGATATACTCACATAATAGTCATGTGTACTGACTGTAGTCCCGTGTACTTAGTCCTGTGTACTGACTGTAGTCCCGTGTACTGACTAGTCATGTGTACTGGCTTACTGACTGTATGGTCCTGAGTACTGACTGTAGTCATGTGTACTGAGATACTGGTGGTATGGTTCTGTGTGCTGACTTGTCTGGTTATACTGACAGTCTGGTTATGTGTGCTGACTTGTCTGGTATACTGACAGTATGGTTATGTCTGCTGACTTGTCTGGTATACTGACAGTATGGTTATGTGTGCTGACGTGTCTGGTATACTGACAGTATGGTTATGTCTGCTGATGTACTGACTTCAGTCCTGAGTACTGATATACTCACAAAATAGTCCTGTGTACTGACTGTAGTCATGTGTACTGACTAGTCCAGTGTACTGACCTACTGACAGTATCTTACTGTGTACTGATTGTAGTCATATGTACTGACTAGTCCAGTGTACTGACATACTGACGGCATATATTGACTAGTCCAGCGTACTGACATACTGACGGTATGGTCCTGTGTACTGACTAGTCCAGTGTACTAACCTACTGACAGTCTGGTCATGTGTACTGATTGTATTCTGGTGTACATACTGACTGGTCACTGACATGCTGACATTATGGTCCTGTGTACTGACATAATAATGGTATGCTCTTGCAAACTGGCTGCATGTTGTCTTGTAGTATCTCCGTTTAGGCCCACTAGTACCGATGCGCCACCTATAGTCGGAAAAACTAACTACGCTAAATGTCCCCCATCGCCACTACACATTAAACAAATGTACAACAATATAGATAGGCAATTATAAGAAAATAAGCAAAACGTCGGTATGAATGACTCACATAATTGAAACCTGTCACTGCCTGGTAGCCTGGCCGCTCGGCATTACTGCCATAGGGCTATGATTGTGGTTAGCTCTGTATCAGGATAATGTGACTGAGTAGGAAATCGGGTCATGGTGTTGGTGGTCTGTTCTTCCAGTGGGGCAACACTATAAAGTCACCATCAGTGTACACCGTCACAAGTCGGTATATACCCGTCCTGATATGACCTTATATGTTTCCAGGTCACGCAACTCCCACACAATCCTATCAATCAGAGACATTGTCTGACTGATTCACGTTATTGTGCTGGTGATTTATGAGACCCAGGCAATGCGCATGCGCTGGAGATCTACCATGTAAACAACACACAATGAAGCATGTCTATAAGACTCAGCCCAGTCAATAATTAATGACTGCCTCACATTCGCCGATAGTTGTATTTTCATCGGTTGATTGGGGATTTAAATGAATAGGTAGTTGCTTTTCTATGGTAACACTGAGTTCGTACCGAGCCTAGTTTTGAAAAAAGAAAAAAACAACACGAAAACAAAACAATGACAAAAACACACAAAAAAACATGAAAAAAGTCACGGACAAAAACGCAACGGTTTAAAATACTATCCTTGTCGCTACCGAGCCTGGTGCATTGCATTACTAGGATAGGCCAAGGAGCAGTGAAATGAAGAAGACTAATTGTTCAGGTTTGAAATTGCCCCTGCTTGAGTTGAGTAGACTGTTATTCGACCGCAAACTTGTTGCATGGCCTCCAAGTTCCATCCAATCAAGCAATGTATCCACAAATGTAACCATGGAAACCAAGATCAAAACAAAGAAAGAAAACGTGAAGGGTACGGGAGCGATATCGGCAACAACAAAACACCCTGTAAACATCAGCACTGGTGTAGCGGGCTTTGGAATTTGGATCCTTGATCGTGAAGTGAGAAAAACCTACAAGATATTGTGAATGGAACCAATAAAGCTGGAATACTATTCAACATGAAGATGAATGCCAGGAAGACCAAAACAATGGTTATAAGTAAAAAGACAGATAAACCAAATGTCAATATAACCATAGATGGCACAAACATAGAACAAGTATCCAAATTCATATATCTCGGACAAAAGATTACAAATGATGGGAGATGTGAGGAAGAAATTAAGAGAAGGATAACAATAGCCCGAACAACATTCTCCAAAATGTATAGACTGTTAACATCAAGTAAGATATTAATACATACAAGGAAGCGTATTCGTCAGTGTTATGTGTGGTCTACTCTAATGTATGGGGCTGAGACATGGACAATCTCTAAGAAAATGTACAAACATTTAGCAGCATTTGAGATGTGGACTTATCGAAGGATGATGAAAATATCATGGACAAAGAAGATCACCAACAAAGAAGTTCTCAGAAAAATTTAAAATAAGAAACACTTGTTTTCTACTATACAGACAAAGAAACTTATATTTTGGCCACACCATTTGCCAGAGTTCAATATACCGTACATTGTTGGAAGGGAAGGTAAATGGCAGCAGAGGGAGAGGGAGACCAAGAACATCATGGTTTACAAATATTTCACAGTGGACAGGCTTGAATTATTCACAGTCTATCAGAACAGCACACCATCGGGACAAGTGGAGAACCATTGCATCCAACCCTCGACTAGAGGATGGAACTATTGATTCATTCATTGTCCCATCGGCGATATCTAGTTCAGGTCAAATTGTCGGCTAGGGTGCGTCGGGCTTTATTACGTGGTCAAATTGTCGGTTAGGGTGCGTCGGGCTTTGTTACTCATTGCTCGCACACCGGACACGTTTATGTTGCTGCCCATCAGCTGTTCCGTCGGGCATCGGCTAACAAGGGTCCCGAAACTTGTCAGTGGATGACGGATCGGCTTGACCCCTGATCCCCCAACCCTGACCTTGACCTTTTGCCCTACTCTGCGGCATGTGTAGCCGATTTGGCTCCAGCCCCCACAGCCACCTTGCTTTCTACTGGCAGACTCGAACCGGCATAATAGCCTGCATCATAGCCTGCATAATAGCTTCCCATCATATATAGCCTGCATCATAGCCTACTGCATAGCCTCCCCTACCCCAGCCCACCCTACCGACCCTCTCCTCCGTCCCTTTAAAACACTGCCTATCCCACCCCGCTCTCCCCACCCTCCCCATCCTCCCTTTAGCACCCACCTCCTCTACCCCCCTCCCCACCCTCGCCTCCCCTCCCATAACACACGCCCGCACACACCGATCCTCTCCCCTCCCCTCCCAGCATCCGGCAGAACCCGACCCAGTGCCCTCTAGAGTCCTGCAATCAGACAATGCTCACCCCTCCGCCCTCCGGCCGACTCTCGTGTTGCCAGGTTGGTGTAAACACGTAGAAATAAGGGATGGTCCCTTAATACAGTAGGACCCTTTCTACTAGGATAGCTCTGAGTGCCTATTCTTTCCATTGGAAAGTGCCGTGATAGTGCCGTGATATTGCCGTGATAGTGCCGTGACTAGGCTTCACACTCACAGTGCCTAGTCCTGCCCCATCCTGCCCCACAGATCGCAACGACGCCACCCCCCACCTTATCCCACGGGTCCTTTCCCTGCACCCTGCCACTTGCCCCACCCTGCCCCATCCTGCCCCTTGCCCCACCCTGCCCCACCCTGCTGTCTAGCCACATCTGCATCATCCTGCCCCACTCTGCCCTACCCTACCTCGCCCTGCCCCACCTAGCCCCACCCTTCCCCACCCTGCCCCACCCCCAATCTCAGACATCTGCCCTCTGCCCCTGTGGAGAGGAAGATCAGACTGCTGAGCATATCCTACAGAGCTGCTTGAACCATCACTCACTGAGGGAAGAGATATGGCGAGCTCCCACTGACTTGCAGGAGAAGCTGTACGGGGCTGCAGATGTGCTACAGAGGACTGTCAATTTTATTATGAGAACTGGGCTCCAAGTGTAATTGAAGGCAAACGAAAAGAATAAGAAGAAGAAGTCCTACCCCAACACCCCACCATCCGTTACTCTACCCTCACCCTCTCCACCCTTCCCTGTCACACCCCACCTTGATTGGTTGGCTGGTTGTTGGATTTGTTCGTCCTGACAACATCTCAGTTCATATCAGGACGGGTACCGAATTGTGACAGTGCACACTCCTGACAACGTTATAGTGCTGCTCCACTGGCAAACCTGACCACCAATACCCTAACCTTATATCCCACTCAGTCACATTATACTGATACCGACACAACCAGTCCTTGCCATATGATAATACTGCTGAGGGCCAGGCTAGGAAGCAACAAGCATACATTGTTAACTCATTGGTCGGACTAGACAAGGGGTCAAACCCGTGGATTCTAATCCCATGATCTACCAAAACGAGAGTTGGACTCTCAACTCACCCCGTCTGGTCCGCCCCACCCTGCTCAACACAGCCACCGCTTTTCCCTCCACTCCCGCCTCACTGTTAGTACACTGCCCTCAATCATGCCCCACCATGCCCCCCCCCCCATCCCCCCTGGCCCCCCTCTCCCCATCCTGCCGCATCACAGATGACGTACTAGTAACTCTTGAGGCAGAACAAAAGTGATGCCCGCGTGTGTATTATTACCCAACACAAGTGTCTGAAGCCTCGTTCTCCATTCTTCAAATCAGACTGGGCAATTCAGTAAATAACTGATGCCGCAACTGTTTTGTAGTTATGTGTCTGCAAACATGTCTAGTGACAAGGAATACTTGTTCCCATTTGTTAGTGGATCTGATAGAACAGTTCCCGATGTGTGCAATGTGTCAAGAACTCAAAGCAATCGAAATGTACAACTTTTAAGGTGCAGACTCCGATGAAAACATCGAGTTTTCGAAACTAAGATAATTACCCAGATTTGATTCGACACACCCACATTAGATGTTGTTTCTTGTGTTAAGGCGCATAGAAGGGAATAATAAGTAAAGTTAACTGCTTAATAGAATCTGTTCCTGCTCAAGTCTATGATGGTAACATTTGTATGTGCACATCAACATTAATTTTGCATCTCACCACATCAATCATGAAAGTTTCTTATAGCTAAAGTAATGTAGTAAAAATACTCGAACGGACGGGGCTGCCCTCTATGGAAGATCTTCTGATCAAAAAGAATCTCCAGTGGACTGGACACCTCATGAGGATGTCATCAGACTGGCTACCAAAGCAGATCCTCTATTCTCAAGTGTCTTCTGGTTACAGAAAAAGAGGGTGCCCTTGTCTCCGGTTCAAGGATAGCATCAAGAGAAACCTGAAGCTGAGAGACATTAAGACCGACTCATGGACATCACTCTCACAGCAGAGAGCTAAATCGAGAGCGGCAGTCAAGTAATGAAAGCAGTCTTTGTCACATTGCGACGACAGCATGATGATGATGAATATAGTTTATTAAAATCAATGTCATATATTTATCAAAAAAATATGGCAGAGACTGAACAACAATCAGATTTTCCAGTCGTACGCAACATTGAGCCCTAGTACTTAGTAGCACTTTAACCACTGATCAAATTGGAATTGGATATGTTCTGGACGTCCTAATATAGGCATATTGCAACACAACCTGCCAAATCTGTACTCGCTGTCCACGTCGTGGCTACGCTCGGAGTAGCCCTCGTTGCTCCACGTTGGTCTTGCACATAAACCGGACGCTGTGACCGAATCCGTAGAGCACAGGCTTCCCATGTTCACGAGTTTGATTCCCATTTGAGTCAAACCAATGACTTACCAAATTAATACTCGTCGCTACTTAACCTGGCACTCGGCATTACTAAGATAGGGCAAGGGGTAATTAGCTCAGTATCACGTTAATGTGACTGAGTGGGATATCGGGTCATAGTGTTGGCGGCATTGGGGCAATGCTATCAACTCGCCAAGAGTGTGCACTGTCACAAGTCAATACCGATCCTGATATTACCATAAATGTTACTAGGATGTAAACCAACAACAAACAAATCTACATTACAAGAGCGCCAGCTAACGACAGAGAATGATGCCCGTCAAGTTTGTTTTCCCCGGTCCTGAGAAGCACTCCACAGATAGCAGAGGGTTAGGCCTTGAGCACACATCAAGTATCCATTTTTAGTGGCTCTCAGTGGGCTCAGTGAGAGAGTACTCCGACAGGAGCGGTCTTGTGGAGGATCACAGGCAACTGCAGCCGCCCTCGACCACCCGCCAGCCAGGTAACCAGAAGCTAGCTAGTGGATCGTGAACTTAAATGGGTTGTCAATGACTGTGTGCAGTGTTTCAACTCAACAAAACCAGCCCAGCCTTTCAGCAGCGGACCAAACGCTGTCATCAACTGGCTGGGGTCACGCGGGGGTGTGGTGTGTGTGCGGGTGGGTGGGTGGGTGGGCAGGTGGGCAGGTGGCATGGAATTCCAGGGATGGGGGTCGGGGTGTGGGCCTCACCCCTATTCCACTATAATTCCATGACTTCACAATCGCAAAATGCAGATTAGATGTTGAAATTAAAGGTCCTCTCATTGTGGCTTTGCTTGTTTGTTTATGGGGTCTTACAGCCTGGCAACCTCTAAGGACATGTCAGGATGGGTACCTCCCGACTTGTGACAGCGCACACTCATGGCAACTTCATAAATCTTCCCCATTGCGAGACCAGGCCACATGCACCATGACCCTATATCCCACTCAGTCAAATTATTGTGATAGTGAGCTAATCAGTTCTTGCCCTATCCTAATAACGCTGAGTACCTGGCTAGGAAGCGACAATTAACAATTGTGTAAGTTGTCGGTTTGACTCAGCTGGGTTTTGAACTGCTGCTGTTCTACAAGGAGAGACTGTGCTCTTACCGTCCCTGCCATTATTAATCTGCATTATTAATCTGCATTAGTAATCTGCATTATTAATCTGCATTGTAAATGGGCATTTCTACAGCACTGACTTGCATGGGGTGCACGGTTTGATGGATTGAGATTGTGCCATAGTCAATACAATATCTATAGTGTGCTCTCCATTATCATAGCCAATACAATATATATAGTGTGCTCTCCATTATCATAGTCAATACAATATATATAGTGTGCTCTCCATTATCATAGTCAATACAACATATCTAGCATGCTTGCCATTATCATAGTCAATACAACATACCTAGCATGCTCTCCATGATCATAGTCAATACAACATATCTAGCATGCTCACCATTATCATAGTCAACACAATATATATAGTGTGCTCTCCATTATCATAGTCAATACAACATACCTAGCATGCTCTCCATTATCATAGTCAATACAACATACCTAGCATGCTCACCATTATCATAGTCAACACAATATATATAGTGTGCTCTCCATTATCATAGTCAATACAGCATACCTAGCATGCTCTCCATTATCATAGTCAATACAACATATCTAGCATGCTCTCCATTATCATAGTCAATACAATATATATAGTGTGCTCTCCATTATCATAGTCAATACAACATACCTAGCATGCTCTCCATTATCATAGTCAATACAACATATCTAGCATGCTCTCCATTATCATAGTCAATACAATATATATAGTGTGCTCTCCATTATCATAGTCAATACAATATATATAGTGTGCTCTCCATTATCATAGTCAATACAATATATCTAGTGTGCTCTCCATTATCATAGTCAATACAACATATCTAGCATGCTCTCCATTATCATAGTCAATACAACATATCTAGCATGCTCTCCATTATCATAGTCAATACAACATATCTAGCATGCTCACCATTATCATAGTCAACACAATATATATAGTGTGCTCTCCATTATCATAGTCAATACAACATATCTAGCATGCTCTCCATTATCATAGTCAATACAACATATCTAGCATGCTCTCCATTATCATAGTCAATACAATATATATAGTGTGCTCTCCATTATCATAGTCAATACAATATATATAGTGTGCTCTCCATTATCATAGTCAATACAATATATCTAGTGTGCTCTCCATTATCATAGTCAATACAACATATCTAGTGTGCTCTCCATTATCATAGTCATTACAACATATCTAGCATGCTCTCCATTATCATAGTCAAAACAATATATCTAGTGTGCTCTCCATTATCATAGTCAATACAATATATCTAGTGTGCTCTCCATTATCATAGTCAATACAATATATCTAGTGTGCTCTCCATTATCATAGTCAATACAACATATCTAGTGTGCTCTCCATTATCATAGTCAACACAATATATCTAGTGTGCTCTCCATTATCATAGTCAATACAATATATTAGTGTGCTCTCCATTATCATAGTCAATACAACATATCTAGTGTGCTCTCCATTATCATAGTCAACACAACATATCTAGTGTGCTCTGCATTATCATAGTCAATACAATATATCTAGTGTGCACTCCATTATCATAGTCAATACAATATATCTAGTGTGCTCTCCATTATCATAGTCAACACAATATATCTAGTGTGCTCTCCATTATCATAGTCAATACAACATATCTAGTGTGCTCTCCATTATCATAGTCAATACAACATATCTAGTGTGCTCTCCATTATCATAGTCAATACAATATATCTAGTGTGCTCTCCATTATCATAGTCAACACAATATATCTAGTGTGCTCTCCATTATCATAGTCAATACAACATATCTAGTGTGCACTCCATTATCATAGTCAATACAATATATCTAGTGTGCTCTCCATTATCATAGTCAAAACAATATATCTAGTGTGCTCTCCATTATCATAGTCAATACAACATATCTAGTGTGCTCTCCATTATCATAGTCAATACAATATATCTAGTGTGCACTCCATTATCATAGTCAATACAATATATATGGTGTGCTCTCCATTATCATAGTCATTACAACATATCTAGCATGCTCTCCATTATCATAGTCATTACAACATATCTAGCATGCTCTCCATTATCATAGTCAATACAACATATCTAGCATGCTCTCCATTATCATAGTCAAAACAATATATATAGTGTGCTCTCCATTATCATAGTCAATACAACATATCTAGTGTGCTCTCCATTATCATAGTCAATACAATATATCTAGTGTGCACTCCATTATCATTTATTTTCCATATTTGTTTAAAGCATTAAAGGATTCGCTTTTGAGGGTGTTTTGTTGATTTTATTAAAACAAATTATATTTCCAGTTAAATAACATCTGTTCTCAGCACGCTTCAGTCACTTCATAGGACAAGATACAAACATATTTTGACGCATTCGAGAAGACTGCTGGGCATCGTAGCCTTCAGCTGGAACAGGTTATGTTAAAATGTTCTTGGTATTCCTTCTATGCAGCAAATAAGTACTTAATGACTACGCCAGTATCGAAGTTGGATATGTCGGTTCAAATCTAGGTCAGAGTTTTAGTTTTTAACAATTGTGTACTTTCATCGGAGTATATATATTTAAATACTACTTGACTCCAGATGGTATCATCAATGCAGACATTTAATATTACATTAAAACCTCTCTAAATCGACCGACCATGGGACCGATTTTAAGTGGTCCATTTAGGGAGGTGATCGGTTTAAGGAATTAGAATATCCTTACAATGGTAATGATGGGACCCAAATAAAGCGATCGATATAGCGGAGTGGTCGATCTGTGAAGGTGGTCGGTTAGAGAGGTTTTACTGTAATTTCGACTAACATCTGCAGTGGCAATATGGGTAATTCGGGGGGAGGCGGACGACCACCCTCCCCCGGCCCTACCGTCCCCTCCCTTCCCTTCTTCCTTCCCACCACTCCCCACACACCCCTCTCCCACCCAGATGGCGCCACCACCTCACTTCCCTCACTCACCCCATTCCCTCCAGATGTCGCCACCACAACCTCCCCCCCCCTTCCGCTGGTACCTCCCCCCCCCCCTTTTCCTCCCTTCCGCCTCCCCATCACCTCGGCCACTTCTCCTCCTGCAACCACACCGATAAGACCTATTCTCACCGTCCCACCCACCCAACTACAATCGACTAGGTTTGAGGCCCAGGTCACTTAAGACTCTAACTCACGATACAGGACTTTGCCTCGATATGACATTTGACCTTGTGAACATTTACTACATTGCCTTAACTTAACCTATACCACTTAATTTTGATCTACTTACCTCTAATTCACTCATTCGATACTTAATTGACTCTATGCATTACCCACTGTTCTTCTTGAATAAATTGCCATACTATGTAGTCCGCCTCCTGTCCTGAATTATTATTGTCTTTAGTAACTCTACTATCAATCAAGATGTACAGATGAATCATGTCTGCCGTAAGTCATTGATCTCTCATTCATCATGAATACAATAAGACTAAGATATGCTAAAGCTTCCATCTGGTGGAGTAATTGCCAAATCAGTCTAACTGAAGTGTTATTATTTATGGTGACTTCATCAGACTGAGAAAAAAAAACTAATATTTGTCAGGCAGGTTTCGCTTTTATCCAATTTCACAGAAATTGAAAATTTGACTTGAATGATGTTGATTTGGGTCGCGAGAATCACATTTCCCATTTCAAAGCAAAGAGAGGTATTGTAATTACCAAGAGAGCTTTTTCACACAGCAAGGAGAGTGAGCTGATACCCACAACATTAGTTCTACCCGTTGCCGGCAGTGCGCTGTTTCACTTTGGAAATCCTCTCTAAGGCTTTTTTCACAGAGTATGCTGCACACTGAACTGCTTGTAACCTGCAAACTCCGGTCTTTTATTATTATAAAAAAGGCGGGTTTCTGTTTGGTCAGATTCGTTGATTAAGAGGGCGAAATTTAAACTGCGTCCCTTCGATATTCGAGAAGGGTAAACAACAGGGAAGAAAGAGGAGACTCACTGAGCTACTGAGCCGACTTAACCAGCTCTTCCGTGTTGCATGGTAATTCTCCCCTTTGTTAGACTTCTGTCAGAGTGTGATGTAAACATAGGGGAAAGCATAGTAGTACATTTCAAACATACTTCAAAGACTGTAATCTGGCCGATACATCGATAAGATTTAGGATTATGTCTGAATAAGAAACTACCACATCTGACGAGATGCGGCGGCTGACTCGACTAGAGCGCAGCCTTCCCATGCAGAAGGTCGGGAGTTCGAATCCAATCCGATTCGAGCCAATGGCATACAAAATTGATACTTGTTGATATCTAGCCTTCTAGTTGCATTACTAGGATATTGCAGGGACTGATAAGTTCAGGTGCAGGATAATGTGACCGAGTGGGAAATCCGGCCATAGTGCCGGCAGCCTGATATCCCAGTGGGACAGCACTGTAAAATCACCATGAGTGCGCACTGGCACAAGTCGATGCCTGTCTTGACATTACCTTTGATGTTGCCAGGATGTAAAATCCCAACAAACAAGCGAACTATTAAATCTGACCTAAGTGGGGGTCAACTTAGGGTCAACCTAGGGTCAAGCTCTGCGTGAGCAAAGACCAAAAGACCAGCCTAGCCTGTGCTGGTTGAGTCTTGTTTGCTGCAGATTGTGCTACGATTATGGAGAGTCAGTTCTTTCTGTTCATGTTCGTCTTCTTCTTTTTCTTCATTTTACTTTTTACCAGCGAATCACGTGAATGATATTTATTTCAATTGTCTGAATCGTGCGTTTTGTAATACTACAGGAAGACAAGGATACTCACTGCATTGTTTCCGGAAGTGAGAAGGGCTGACTGCGTTGTTTCCGGAAGGTTGGATCACTGAGTCGACTGAACCAGCGTGCGCGCTCGTTTGGTCGACTGAACCAGCGCACGCGTTCGTTCTGTCGACTGAACCATCGCGCGCGTTAGTTCGCGCTCGCTCTACCTTCCTCGTTGCTGAGCTGTTTATTCATATTAGTGTGGTATGTAATGTAAGGACAACAGCTCCCGTAGGATTTTTGTGCTAAAATTGATTTTTTTTGCAGTTCTGGCTTCAATAGGGTTCAGGCTAACAGAAAATGATGGGGTCCAAATTTTCAGACCCCTCCCCCGTTTGTGGGGGGTCATTTCCATTTTGAAACCCCCCGCAACTGGCCATTCACCTATCTCCGGAAGTTATTGACCGATTTTCATACTTGAAGTGTCAATTTGTAGGTTTTCAGGTATGCTGAGTTGATTTATGACACTTACAAAGCAACCGGAAGTTTCCTTCTTGCACTTCCGGTCAGTATATAGGGTCTCGCTCCATATCCTCACCATGTATGATCAGATTTTCACAATTTGTGAGACTTTTGTGAAGAACTCTGAGCTGATTCATTGCAAAGTTCCTCTGGGAGAGTTATTGAAGTATTTGCTGGCAAAACTGTCAAATCCGACATAGAAATTCCGAAGAATCAGTACGCTATTCATCGATGTCCATATCTGGAGTATCCTCCCGAATAGTATATGCACAGTCACCGCCATAGCATTTACAGAGTGGAGTGCAGGGCAGGCCATTCTTCAAGCAGCTACACCTAATTCCCCTGCACCCTGCTTTGCAGCCACATTTGGCGAGTTCAACTATAGCCCATGGGGCAGGCAAGGCAAGACATCTCACTGGAACATACACCTCTTTCTCCAATTTCCATCCATTTTCTTCAATTGGAGAAAGGGCCGGACAATTATCTGGGTATGATTTGTCCTGCATTGTGATGTAGTTTGCGCGGATGATATGTGGAAGCAATGCAGCATGAGTTGGTGGAAGCATCTCGCTTTCCAAGTTCTTTGACTGGAACAACTCCCACCTGAGTGATGGTAGGGTTGTTGGACCTTTTGAACTGTAGACGCGACACACAAAAGTCTCCAATGCCACCACCTGTGTGGGAAGCTTGCCATCGTTCATCTCATCAGGAATGAAAATACATCCTAATGCCTTGAAGCAGTCAATAGCTTGTATGCTTTGCCACCAAAGATCCCACGAAGAGCTGCTGATGTATATGCAGCACTTTCAATGGCACATATATCCAGGCCACTGCCATCGACCGTTTTACCAAGAGCATGCAAAGTGGCAAGTGCAATGTGGAGAGCTCCTGCTCTCAAGATCCAATTGGTGTTCCCAACTGACTGTTGAATCTTCAACACACGTGAGCATAGGTCAAGGTCAAATGTTATCAAAGTTTTCCTCTGTGGACCAACGACAGTGGCAGAGATTCCCTGGGTTAACCAAAGAACAGTGTAAAGAGTCCCATAGTCCGTGGGCGAGGTCTTGAATAATGGAGCAATCACCTCTACATTTGTGCGTGTTGGGCTCTCAGAAGACTGGGATAACAGCAGAGATTTGGTAGCAGCCCAAGTTGGCATCACATCTTTCTTTACCAATTTCTCTGGTTGGTGTATGTGTTCTTTGACTGAGAGTATAGTGTCATCTGGAGCGCTGTCATTACGATACTCTTCCTGATTTTATTGAACATTACAGCCCTGGGTTGTGGCCATCTCCATGTTTTCCTCAGTTCCAAGGTAGTTTGCAAGTGCCCAGGTGTGAGTGAAATCTTTGGAAAGTATATTCTTCCACTTTCCCATTTCGCAGACCTCAAATCTCAATGGGGTTGTTTTGATGATTGGGTCTTGCACCATGTTCACTTCAAAGGCCAGATGTGTCTGTGAAACAAGCTTTTCTGGTATTTCAAGTGGTCGGTTCATCAACTCCCCATCTTCATCTTGCTGGAACATAACAATCACTGTTCCATGGAAGGTTCCTTGCCCAGTCGGTGTGTCTTCCAAGAGATCAATATTATCTATCGCAAACCACCGTTCAGACCCTTCTTGGCAAAGTCTGGAAGACAAAATCCACCAGCTTCCTTCATTCGCTGGAGAACACACTCCTCAACTCGTTTCTCTAAGTCAATGATCTTCAGGTAGTCACTTCCAACATAGACAGCTGAGAGGTTCTCGATGATATTCTTGTCGTGCACTCTAGAGTGAACAGCCAGGGGAAGACCGATCGAGAGAGGGGTTTGGACCGTTTGTCGGAATGCACTGTCTGTCTTAATTTCTAGTTTCTGAACTAGAAATTGGCTTGTGACGTCGACAGTTTTGTCCACCTCCTGGTCCCGTATTCCAGACACTTTGATGACGTCACTACCAAAGAGCAGCTGGCTCAAGAAAAACTGTAGTAAAGACGGATTTTCAAAATTTCTGAAGTTTCCTGTGAAAGACCAACTACCTTGTTGCATCATCTCTTCTCGCAGAAGTTTGGCGACCGTCCTGAGGTGACCAACTTTTTCACCATCATCCAACATTGAGGACCTGAGATCCATGGCCTTGCTGACAGCAGTGGGGAGAACAAGATTGTCAGGCTCATTTCGTCTCAGTGAGGCGACAAACTTAACATCTGGAAGACGCTCGCTGATGAGTCTTTTGAGGTAGTTCTCACTCTCGTTAATATCTATGCGGTACCTTTTCAGAATTGACAAGTATTCATCATTGACCTCAGCCATGCTCAATGTAATATCATTGTCACTAAGGGTGTTCTGAATAGCGAGGAGCAATTGTTCATCACATAGTGAGCGAATGAGCGATACATTACTGCGATCCATCTTCGATGATATTCTCTGTGCAGAGCGCAAACATGTCCAATGATAGTGCTTCTCAAGAGCTGATGCATCACCGGGTCCCTCAAGGTCAGCTGCACAAACTCTGACCTGGTCATCTGGGGTTTGCTGCTTGATCTCAAGGAGTGTTTTACCCATTATATCAGTAAGAACACAGTGCGGTGGCTCTGAGTCAGTCTTGGGGCAAAAGTCACAGGTGGAGAACATACACACTTCTTCCTTTGGGACAGTCTTTGACCGCTTTGGCCGTACCGATCCGTCAGCACTTGAAGGTCGCCCTCGTCCTCGTGGAGCACCAATTTGGTGAATCGGTTCAGGGTCGCTTACTAAGGCGTTCAATCTTAGTCTTGTTGACGATAGGTTTCCGACATTCACTATGATATCGAACAGATTTGAGGTCTTCTTCATTCAAGCCGGACAACTGATTCAATAGTTTATGAATGTCACTTTGAGTGTCACCATGAGACACCCTCTCCCGGCACCATCGTAAACGTTCATCTGTCATGGCTGGATTGTTCACCAATCACCTGTTTGATTTGGCACATTCTTTACAAATCACGCAAACGTTATCCTCCCCTGCATACATATCGGCCGTATGTGATTTACTGATCTTGTTAATACTGCTGGCAAAGAGTATTTCCAACGGGGCTCAAAACTTTTTGAGAAACATAAATGAAATCATGCTGATGACAATCATTTATATGGTCCATTTTAATTGGAGTATCTGAATACAAATTTGATGTTCTGGAAGATCTGTAGTGAAGTCTATCACCAAGCTTCAGACCTGAAAGAAAAAATAGCGTCATTAGTTTCGGTGTTCGGAGACCCTATATGATGAACCCAGAGTCAGCAAAAATACTTTCTGCTGCTTTTGAAGTGCCCACAATCACCTCAGTATGCTTAAATCTCCCAAAACTAAGAAATCGGATCATACATGATGAGGATACTTGCCGGTGTCCATCCTGAAGGCACATGAGTCCGAGTCAAACCCTAACTTGTCAACCGGAAGTGAAAAACCTACACTTCCGGTTGCTTTGTAAGTGTCATAAATCAACTCAGCATACCTGAAAACCTACAAATTGACACTTCAAGTATGAAAATCGGTCAATAACTTCCGGAGATAGGTGAATGGCCAGTTGCGGGGGGGTCTCAAAATGGAAATGACCCCCCACAAAGGGGGGAGGGGTCTGAACATTTGGACCCCATCATTTTCTGTTAGCCTGAACCGTATTGAAGCCAGAACTGCAAAAAAATCAATTTTAGCACAAAAATCCTACGGGAATACGTATCATACTGCACTATATGCCTCATTCCACTAATCCTGACCCAGTCCCAATCCCTCCCAGCGCCAGACGAGGTAGTTTGACAAATACCAATTTACAATTCACTTTGACTCGGTCTGGTTTCAAACCTGGGCGTGTGAATCTAATGACTTGTCACACATGAAGGGGTTGCTTAACTCTGTCGGGTTACCGTTTGAAATAATTTATTGTTGAGCCTATTTTTCTTTGCTTTGCTGGTGTCCAATCAATACCGATATTGAGCCAAGAACAGCTGACCATGCTTTCTATTGATGTACAGTTCTTACTTCTTGCATAGTAAACACACATCTGCACATCAGAGATCCCCAACAATGAGGACAGGAAACGCCCCTCAAAGAAACCCACCAGAAATAAAAAGATTACATAGAATAATCCTCATGAAAGCGAGAAGCTGATGGTAACTCAGGTATCGCATCATGTTCGCAATACATGGACCGCATCAAGGCTGCCCTTTGGAAACATACATGCACATTGCAATATCTTTGACATTTTCCAAGGTTTGCATCCTTGCTGTTTTTTGTTAGCATTGTTTGGCTCGCGTGTGTGAAATTCTATACCGCTATACAACATAACAACCGTGCGTTAGCAAACAATTCGCCAAACATAGTGCCAATATGTGGAGCAAACTGCCAGCTGCAACAAGGAATGGCTAAACCATAGTTGTGTTTAAGAAATTACTGATATATTAATAATAATAATAATAATGATAATGTAAACTAGAAAAACTAATTGTTGGACTACAAGAGGTTATCTATATAAAGTCTAGATAAAAGATTCACCCGGTACTTGTAGTACACGGGTGAAGGACAACGTAGTGTAAATACGGGCAAAAATAGGTTTAGTATGGAACATGAACTAGAAACTGTGGCTCCAGTATCAAATGGCTACTAACATAGACACAGAGTTGGTGAAATGGGCGAGAATGCAAAAAGACAAGATGGCGACCAGAGAACGCTGTCGATTTCACTTACTTTTAAATTGCATTAAAGTATATGTTTTATTATATTTTCCAACTCAAAACTAGCAGGTAAACATGAAGACATATACAAAGAACAAATGTTGCTTTTTAGATTGAGAAATTAGGCTCTCATAAAGACTCATTTCATTAGCCCGATTTTTCGACCGTTTTTATACAAGGCTGATCTTCACCCGTGTACTACAAGTACCGGGTGAACCTTTTATCTATATAAAATCATGACCGGCGTGACCCTGTAGGAGCAGGTGCACAGCATGACTCTAATGTACATATATATGTACTTAGTAGCACAACCACCTAACTATATAAACCGTTCACACTATATGTGCTTAACTTCAGGGTTAGACATCATTAAGGGTTATTAGCAACTAATTAAATTAATAACTTATGATAGAAATACACAAGCACACAAAAACAATTATACAATAAATGGAATGGAGTAGCACAATGTAAGGTAAATGCAGAAGTTTGATTATTTCCAATCCACAAATAGCTACAACCCATAAACAGAAACAATAATGAAACAACAATTATTACTAAGACAAATTTGAAAAGATTTAAATCACCGACGCCATTATAGGGTTAGCTAAGTCTAGATACCTGTCTTTACCTTTGTACTGCTTTTGAATTTCCTCATGTCGCGACTAATTTGCGAAGTTATCTTCCACATTACGGAACGGGTTCGTCCCATCCTACAGCTGACCTCAGTCGCACGGAGGATTTATATAGAGTAACTCACAGTATGTAGCTGTATCTTATTTCAAATCATTAATAAAATGTAAAATCATTATGTTCTACTGGTCTCTTGTTTCCTTTTGCCACCAGAACAATCTCTTTTCCAATCAGAGTATTCTTTCACCGTACGAGCGGTTATCCTGGTCACGGAACCAGTACAATTCTGTTTATTGAGGGAATGTGCGCTGGAATTGTAATTGTCGATAATAAACAATGCAGTATAAAACTGTTTAAAAACTTTATCGTGACAAAATACCATATTCTACTATTTCCTAGATAGGCTGACCTGGCTATCTGGTTTTGGGGCAATAATAATGGTGCTTCGATTTAGATATATTGCATCCCACTAGGAAACATGACAAGGGGAGTGAATCAGTGAGAGCGCAGGTTTTCAGTGTAGAAGGTCCAGACTTTGAATCCCGGCTGAGTCAAATCAATGACTTACAGAATTGATACTTGTCGCTATCTCGCCTGACGCTTGGCATTACTAGGAGAAGGCAAGGACTGGTCAGCTCAGTATCAGGATAACCTGACTAAGTGGGATATTGACCATGGCGCTCCTGACCTGATCTCACAGTGGGTCAGCACTATAAAGTCACCATGACTGTGCACTTTAATGAATCAGTACCCATACCGATATGACCTTATGTGAGGCTAGGATGTAAAACCCAAACAAACACACAAATGGAGGTGTTAGTAGGTAGCTGCACTATATGTACTCCTAGTCCACCACACCCCAACCCACACCCCAACCCACACCCCAACCCACACCCCAACCCACACCTCAATCCCCACCCCACCCCAACCCACACCCCAACCCACACCCCAACCCACACCCACACCCACACCCCAACCCACACCCACACCCCCTCCAAGTCATACCTTTTCTCTTCTTCTTTTTGTGAATGAATAAAGGTATTTTTTCAGCGCGGAGGCACTGGTCTTCCAGCCATATCACACTACCTTGATTCACATTTATAATCGAGTCTAAAATCAACAACAGTTTGATACAACAGAGTTTGATGAAGAGAGTTCAAGGTAGACAACGGACATGGCCGAGGCAGTGTTAAGGCTATCAACAAAGGGCACGGTAATTAAATGTCTGAGAGCGTGGGCGTGGGGGTGGGGGTAGGGGTAGGGGGTAGGGGTGAGCTGTGGGTGGGGGTGGGGTGGGGGTGGGGGTAGGGGTAGGGGTAGGGGTGAGCTGTGGGTGGGGGTGGGGTGGGGGTGGGGGTAGGGGAGGGGTAGGGGTGAGCTGTGGGTGGGGGTGGGGGTGGGGGTAGGGGTAGGGGTAGGGGTGAGCTGTGGGTGTGGGTGGGGTGGGGGTGGGGGTAGGGGTAGGGGTAGGGGTGAGCTGTGGGTGGGGGTGGGGTGGGGGTGGGGGTAGGGGAGGGGTAGGGGTGAGCTGTGGGTGGGGGTGGGGTGGGGGTGGGGTGGGGGTGGGGGTGAGGGGACCAAAACGTTGGGATTATTAATCTTAATCAGCACCCGCGAGGACGAGGGTGGAGTCGCGTTCATTACGTTCTATGTATGCTCTAAATCGATATTAAAATTGGTTTGCCAATCATTACCAACTCACCATGCACACCTTAATTCCCATAGAAATCCTACATCTTACTTTTAAATTTCCTTTAATAGAAACCACAAATTGAAGATTATTTCCTTGTTCGTATTCCCCTGCCTTCCCTTTAGTTTTGGTCGTTCTTTTTCCCAGAGTATATTTCATTTGTGTCTATTAGAATCATCGATTAAGTAGAGGATTTTTCAATCGCCGACGGTTGATCTTCCTCATTTCACTGCTCCTTGACCTCTCCGAGTAATTGCGGGCAGCACACCAGGTATGAACAAGTATCCATTTCGAAGTCATCGGTGTGACTTGGACACATTTATATAGTTTATATAGTTTATTTAAAACCCGTCCTGCTGAGAGGGAGCGGTAGTGGTAGTGACCAGGCGCAGCTGGTATCATGCAGTCATGAGCTGCTCACAGGTGGCAGTGCAGTGGAGAATGAAGGAACTAACCTAGTCCTATGATGTTGGTAGTACTAGCTCAATGACATTAGGGTATAGAGTAAGTAAAGGGAGAGAACTGCTAGGGGGTTGTGTCCTTGTTTATATTCCCATAATAGATTATAGAGCACATATAGTTTATATAGTTTATATAGTTTATATAGGGTCTTGAAGTGTGAAGTAGCTTCTGAAATTAAAGTGCACACAATGCAATAAGTAATGAGTATGAGGTACATTAAATCATTTTACATTTACATGAACGGTTTTAGTTGTTGGTTTGGGATTTCCCATTCAGGTAGATACTGGTACCTTTAGTTAGTCATAGTTCAGTGTGATCGGATACACTTTTATTCATTGCGTTGTTTTGTACACAGAAGGATGTGGGTGTTAGTTGGGGTATGTTTGCGTTAGTAAGTCAATATGTCCTGGTTATTGGTTTGTTCTGTACTATAGAAATGTTTAATAAGAGAACCAGTGCCTGCATTGATTATGTAAGATTAAACAGAAGTCAGCATTTTTGTTTTGATATTGTAATGCCATCATCGGATTATGCAGCTTTAATTGGTTGCAAGTTGCTCATATCGAAGGAGACATTTACTCTCACACCACCCCGCCACCCTACCACCCCCCCCCCCCACCCCGCCCATCTCACCCGCCCTCTTCACACAAGGAGGTGATTACAAACTAAAATGATCGACATGCCCCCCGTTAATAGATTCTAATTAATACTTATTGGTTATCGCTATTTTTTTGCATCAGCTCTCTTTGTTGAATATAATGTTGTAGGTATTAAATCAGCAGACTCTCTATTTTAACTCGGGGCTCACTCATCATCTTCTAGGATAGTGAATGCAGAGGGGAGGGGGTGGGGAGGTGCGACGAAGGGGAGACTGTAGTTCCCTCGGGGTGTGGAGGACCTAAATACATGAACACAGATTTAGGTTCAGTGTCATACCCAGTTTGGTTCAGTCTCCCTGCCGGGCGAAAGAGCTGGTTCCCGGCTGGTAAAGACACCGGAAGGTGGCCATGTTCGTTCCTTTTGCTGTCACTACCACCAGCCTTACTCTTTCCTTGTGTTTTTTGCTGTCAATACAATCAGCCATGTTCTTTCCTTTTGCTGTCACTACCGCCAGGCATGTTCTTTCCTTTTCATGTCAGTACTGGCAGCGATGTTCTTTCCTTTTGCTGTCACTACCAGCGGCCATGTTCTTTCCTTTTGCTGTCACTACCGGTGGCCATGTTCGTTGCTTTTGATGTAACTACCACCAGCCATGTTCTATCGTTTTGCTGTCACTACCAGCGGGCATGTTCGTTCCTTTTGATGGCTCTAATGGTGGCCATATTCTGTCCTTTTGCTGTCACTATCCCCAGCCTTATGCTTTCCTTCTGATGTCACTACAGGCAGCCATGCTCTTTCCTTTCACTGTCACTGCTGGCAGCCATGTTCATGCTTTCTGCTGTCACTACTGGCAGACATGTTCTTTCCTTTAGCTGTCACTACAGGCAGCCATGTTCTTTCCTTTAAATGTCACTACAGGCAGTGATGTTCTTTCCTTTATATGTCACTACAGGCAGTGATGTTCTTTCCTTTTGCTGTCACTACCGGCAGCCATGTTCTTTCCTTTTGCTGTCACTACCAGTGGGCATGTTCGTTCCTTTTGATGGCTCTACCGGTGGCCATGTTCTGTCCTTTTGCTGTCACTATCACCAGCCTTATGCTTTCTTTTTCCTGTCACTACAGGCGGCCATGTTCTTTCCTTTCACTGTCACTGCTGGCAGCCATGTTCATTCTTTTTGCTGTCACTACTGGCAGCCATGTTCTTTAATTTAGCTGTCACTACAGGCAGCCATGTTCTTTCCTTTAGCTGTCACTACAGGCAGCATCTTCTTTCCTTTAGCTGTCACTACAGGCAGCCATGTTCTTTCCTTTTGCTGTCACTACCCACACCCATGTTCTTTAATGTTGCTGTCACAACCACCAGTCATGTTCCTCTTCCTTAACCAGCTCAGTATTGAAGGACTGTGATAACGTCGTCTGCCTCATCCCCGCATCTGTGGCCTGGGTCGCCATGAATGTGGGCCTCGTGTTCCTCGGCTCCTACCTCGTCACCTTCCACGCTGTGAGTATCAACATGACTCAGCATTTTCTGTAATAAATCACTCTAATTTGAAAAAAAAAGGACCACGTCCTATGAGAGCTGCCCTACATTCCAGAATGCATTCATAAATAGTGTCTGACTTTGGCGACCCCTTTTATTGATTGCTCTGCTGCCATGTGCGTACAATTGTTCGCTGCGCAAACTGAGAATTTGTCTTGATTGATTCTCACTTGGTTCACTTGACACCTGCTATCTCAGGACAATGTTGGTCTGGATGTAGAGTTGTTCGTTGAAGATGGGTACCTGAAGTGTATGTTCCACAAATCAGACTGCACTCGTGTGAATTCTGCGAGGCCAACTCTGCTATTTTTATTTTATTAAACTACTTATGCATATATGGAATTTTGAAATTGATGATCTTTAAATTGACATATTGCATTCACGAACAAATTGGCCTTCACATGATTAAAAGATAATGTTGTGTATTATGGCTTCTTTGGAATTAGGAGAAATTGGAATTAAAAAGAAAACAGTTAATAACGATTCACTTCATATGCTACACAATACATTTTTGAAATGTATACTTTTTGAAAATATGGGATTTGAATGTTTCGCATTTCAGTTGAAGTTTCATAGTCCAATAGTTTTGAGTGACTATCATTTTCTGATATAAATAAGTGGTTTGCTTGTCAAAATGTGATGCTTTTATCGGACTAATGTACCTTTAACCAATCCTCTCATATCAGCCACACGAACGAATCATGCACTGGAAATAAGGGAACTTTTCCTGAACTGTTCAGTCCAAATAATTTCTTTTAAATTCAATGTTGAAGGGATGATATAACAAAAGAGAGACCAATCAGGACAGCCTTAGAAGGTTTTTGAACTGCACTTTAATATGAACAAAGACACAGCGTTTATTTTCAGACCTGTGGTATTTCCCCAATGACCTTCATGTTTAGTAAATTGTGGGTTTTTATAAACATTTATTATTTTGGTGCTGAGGTACCTCGTGGAACTAACTGTGGGTGTTTGTTGTGGAGATGCTTGATGGATTCGTGTTAAAGCTGGTGGTGAAGGAGAGGGGAGGGGATGGGAGCGGGGAAGGGGAGGGCAGGGGCAGGAGGAGGGGAGGGGGGGAGGAGGGAGCAAAGTGGAGGGGAGGGGGGACGGGAGGGGGAGGAGGAGGGGGAGGGGGAGGAGGAGGGGGAGGAAGGAGGAGGGGGATTCGTGTTAAAGCTGATTTTGAAAGAGGTGGGGGGAGGGCAGGGTTTTGGAGGAAGGAGGAGCGGTATGTGAGGGGATGCGGAGGGAAGAATGAGTTGGGGGAGGGGCAGGAGGAGGGGTGGGGTGGGGAGGGAGGGAGGGAGGAAGGAGGAGGGGGGAGAGGGGAGGAGGGTTAAAACTGGTGTTGAAAGGGAGGGCCAGCGGGCAAGGGGCAGGGGAGGAGGGGAAGGGGAAGAGAGAGGGAGGAGAAGGGGGAGCGGAGAGGAGGGTGGTTAGGGGTGGGGAAGAAGCAAGGAGTTGGGGAGGGGAGGGGGAGGGGAGGGATGGGGGGAGGAAGCAGGAGGGGAGGGGAACCATGGGTAGTCAGGAGGGCATTGGTAGGGGAGTAGGGAGGGTGTGGGGAGGGGTGGGAGGGAGGTAGGAAGGAGAAGGGGGTGCGGGGAGTGGGTAAGTGGGGACAGGGGAGGAGGGGGGAACAGGAAGGGACGGGAATGAAAGGGGGAGGGGAGAAAGGGGAGGAGGAATTGGGGGTGGGGGCAGGGGGAAGGAGGAGGGTCGAGCCGGGGGGAGTGGGTTGCCGGAAGCAGGGAATGGGTAAGGGACGCATAGGGGAGGGATGGGTAGCACGGGGAGGGGAGGCAGGGGAGCATCGAGGTAGAGAATAGAGGGTGGAACGAGGGTGGGGGAGCAGGGAGGGAGGGGGTAGGGGCGAGTAGGGAGTGGGTATGGTGTACTGAGAAAGGGGGAGGTAAGGGTAAGTGTAGGTAGGTGAGTAGGGAGGGGGTGTGGTGTACTGAGAGAGGGGGGGGGGGAGGGAAGGGGTAGGTAGGTGAGTAGGGAGTGGGAATTGTGTACTGAGAGAGGGGGAGGTAAGGGTAAGGGTAGGTAGGTGAGTAGGGAGGGGGTGTGGTGTGCTGAGAGAGGGGGAGGGAAGGGTAAGGGTAGGGAGGTGAGTAGGGAGTGGGTACGGTGTACTGAGAGAGGGGGAGGGAAGGGTAGGTAGGTGGGTAGGGAGTGGGTATGGTGTACTGAAAGAGGGGGAGGTAAGGGTAGGTAGGTGAGTAGGGAGTGGGGATGGTGTACTGAGAGAGGGGGAGGGAAGGTAATGGTAGGTTGGTGAGTAGGGAGTGGGTAGGGGTGGGTAGGTTTTTGTTAAGGCGAGTAGGCCCGGTGGTTCCACTTACACCCGGGAGGCGGTGCTGTGTGTGCCTAACAGGCTTCAGCTGCTGGTGCTAAGGCACACATTCCTCCTGCACCCTGGGGCAGCCCCCGTCATTGTTCCGGCGTCCTGTTGGCACCCCAGACCTACCCGGCTGACGCCCGTTGCATCGGGTTGTTTGAACCCGCTACAACGCGATGACACAGCGAAGGATGCCAGGCCGTCAGGCATTGCAATATTGCCACAGGGGGGTGAACAAGGGAAATATTGCGCCTAAGGCAGGATTCGAACAGACATTTGTTGCCATTCCGGGGCTAGTGTGCTAACTATTACACTATCTAGGCTCCGTGATTCCATAACACTATGGTTCTCTGTGGGGGAGTGGTTAGAGTGTCTGACTTTTTTCTAGGTTAGACTCCTAATCTGAGGGTTGGCGGTTCGATTCCCCGTGCCCCCAGCTCTGCCAATTTGGATTTCCACCACTGTGTATAACTTACAGCATCATCAAAGTCTGGTTGCTCTCATACCATGTCTATGTGGTGTGGGAGGTTAAAAATCCCTTGGGTCGGTAAAAGTGTAGGCTCGGGCTTTCTATCGACCAACAGTGGAATGAGGAAGACCAGTCGTCTATGACTGAAATTTCCCCTGCTTAAACAACTAATGGACCAAAAAGAACTATCCACGCCTACCTATGTATGTGGTTCCATGCCTCATATCCCGGGAGCTTGCTGAATGCAGATTGAATGGCGCTCATTAAAATACTCAATACGTGAGGCAGTAGGTAGGTAGTAGACAGGCAGGGACAATCAAACGAGAGAAAACCAGTTCCGCTATTGAATAAGTATCTGCACATGGCATGGGTTTGATAGTGATAGGGATTACTGAAGACAGGCATTGCTGTGATATGGCCTTGACCTCTGACACAGCCATCCAGGGGAGGCCTCCAACTCGAGGGCACACTCCCAGAATAATCTGATTATATAGCCAATAGAAACACACGGGATTGAATTACAAAAACTCAGTTCTGGTAGTAATCTCACTTAGTAGGCCAAGTAGTATTCCTGCATTAGTTGTCACATTGCCAACAGGCACAGAAGCCGTCCAATCTGGAGTGGGAATTCGTGCCTTTATTCCTGGAGCACTCTCTCCTGATTATTGATGCTGCTTATTGTGGCTGCTTATTAATGCTGCTTAGTGATGTTGTTTACTGATGATTTTTATTGATACTGTTTATTGATGCTGATTATTGATGATGTTTATTGGTGTTTAGTGATGATGGTTATTGATGCTGCTTAGTAATGCTGCGTATTGATGCTGCGTAGTGTGGCTGTTTATTGATGATGGTTAGTGATGCGGTTTATCGATGCTGCTTATTAATGCTGCTTTGCGATGCTGCTTAATTGTGATCTTTATTGATGCTGCTTATTGATGTTGCTTATTGATGATGCTTATTGGTGCTGTTTATTGATGTTGCTTATTGATGGTGCTTATTGATGTTGTTTATTGACTATGTTTATTAATGATGCTTAGTGATGATGCTTATTGGTGCTGTGTATTGATGATGCTTAGGTAGGTTGCTTATTGAAGCTGAGTATTGGTGATGTTTATTGATGATACTTATTGATGCTGTTTAGTAATGCTACTATTGATGCTGCTTATTAATACTGATTATTGGTGATGCTTATTGGTGTTGTTTATTGAAAGTGCTTATTGATTATGCTTATTGATGGTGCTTATTGATGCTGCTTATTGGTGCTGTTATTGATAATGTGTATTAATGTTGCTTATTGAGGTTGTTTATTGATGCTGCTGATAGATAATGCATATTGATGTTGCTTATTGAGGCTGCTGATTGGTGCTGTTTATTAATGTTGCTTATTAATGATGCATATTGAGGTTGCTTATTGATCCTGCTAATTGATGCTGCTTATTGATGCTGCTTATTGATGCTGATTATTGGTGGTGTTTATTGATGCTGCTTATTGATGCTGCTTGTTGATGCTGCTTATTGATGCTGCTTATTGGTGATGTATACTGATGCTGCTTATTGATGCTGATTATTGGTGGTGTTTATTGATGCTGCTTATTGATGCTGCTTATTGATGTTGCTTATTGATGCTGCTTATTGGTGATGTATACTGATGCTGCTTATTGATGCTGCTTATTAATGCTGATTATTGGTGGTGTTTATTGATGCTGCTTATTGATGCTGCTTATTAATGCTGATTGTTGATGCTGCTTATTGGTGATGCGTATTGATGCTGCTTATTGATGCTGCTTATTGATACTGCTTATTGATGCTGGTTATTGATGCTGCTTATCGATTATGCTTATTGATGATGCTATTGATGATGCTATTGATTATGCTATTGATGTCGGTTATTGATGCTGCTTATTGATGATGCTTATTGATGATGCGTATTGATGATGTTTATTGATGCTGCTTAGTGATGATGCTTATTGATGATGCTTATTGATGATGCTTATTGATGATGCTTATCGATGATGCCGATTGATATTGCTTATTGATGCTGCTTAATGATGAGGCTATTGATGATGATTATTGATGTTGATTATTCATGCTGCGTATTGATGATACTGTAGTGGTCTGCACTGACCTCTCAGGCAAGTAACCACATAGACAGGTAGGCGTGGGGAGTGTGTTGATATCAGGGAGCCTAGGTGGTGTAATGGTTAGCACACTGGCCCGGAATGCAAAGAGATGTGGGTTCGGGTCCCACTCTAGGCGCAGTATTTCCCATTTTCATCACCCCCACGACACTGGTTGCCGTGATCAGGATCCTGTACAAGCTTTGTGCTGTATGGTTGTTGAACCTACCCTGTGTATGTATGTGTTAGTGCATTGCCTGTATGTATGTAATTGTAAGCATTACAAGACTTACAATTCCAGGGGGACGAGTGTAGTGGTCTGCACTGACCTCTCAGGCAAGTAACCACATAGACAGGTAGGCGTGGGGAGTGTAATGATATCAGGGAGCCTAGATGGTGTAATGGTTAGCACACTGGCCCGGAATGCAAAGAGATGTGGGTTCGAGTCCCGCTCTAGGCACAATATTTCCCATTTTCATCACCCCCATGACACTGGTTGCCGTGATCAGGATCCTGTACAAGCTTTGCGCTGTATGGTTGTTGAACCTACCCTGTGTATGTATGTGTTAGTGCATTGCCTGTGTGTATGTAATTGTAAGCATTACAAGACTTACAATTCCAGGGGGACGAGTGTAGTGGTCTGCACTGACCTCTCAGGCAAGTAACCACATAGACAGGTAGGCGTGGGGAGTGTGTTGATATCAGGGAGCCTAGGTGGTGTAATGGTTAGCACACTGGCCCGGAATGCAAAGAGATGTGGGTTCGAGTCCCGCTCTAGGCACAATATTTCCCATTTTCATCACCCCCACGACAATACTTAATGATGATGCTTATTGATGCTGCTTATTGATGTTGCTCATTGATGCTGCTTATTGATGCTGCTTATTGAGGTTGCTTATTGATGCTGTTTATTGATGTTGCTTATTGATGCTGCTTATTGATGCTGCTTAATGATGCTGCTTATTGATGCTGCTTATTGATGCTGCTTATTGATGCTACTTATGTATGCCGCTTATGTATGCCGCTTATTGATGCTGCTTATTGATGCTGCTTATTGACGTGGCTTATTGATAGAGGCAGGGCTTCTAGTGATCACGTCCCGATCAATACCAACCTGCTTGTATCACTTCCTTTCCCTCCCGCAACCCTCACCACTAATGTCGTGTGGGTGAATGGAACTTATTGTGCCTAGAGCGGGAATCGAACCCACATCTCTTCCCTTCCGGGCCAGGGTGCTAACCAATTACACCACCATGACTCCCTCATGTCACCACATTACGAACGAATAACTGTCTATGTGGCTCCTTGCCTGAGAGGTCAGCGCAGACTACTACTCGGTATAGTTGTGCCAGTCCTGGGAGGATTACTCTTGTAATATATGGCCTAATCCCTTTTAAAAGGTGGTCGCCAGGTCTTTATAAATGGAAGTGACCTATAATGAAATGAAAGTTATATATATATAGAATACGATAAAGTACCAGAGGGTTTAGTATAGGAAATGGTATTGTGTAGCTGAGTCCTATAGTTGCCTGTCTATAATAGTGAAGTGGCTACAGTGGGTATAGCACAGAATAGAGGATGGACACAAAAGTACCTCTTGTCACATGAAAGGCCCAGTGGTGACTGCCAGCTCTCCCAGGCTTTTAATCTCTCCAACACTCCTATAGGCATGTCATTGAAGGTACATGATATTGAAGGTACATGATATTATTGAAGGTATATGATATTATTGAAGGCACATGATGTCATTGATCCACAGCATATTGTTATTTTACTCTTTATGGTGGCCATCATGAGATTCCAGGAGAGTAGAGATGGGTGAAGCTCAGGTGCATGCCTCATTCCCACATCCCAGCTACCACCAGGTCATGGCAACTTGACCCGACACCTCTATCATATCCTATGGACTCCATACAAATTCAATCCGGATCCAATACACATTAAACCTTAAATAACAAACATGACTGTCTCCCACCCTATCAGTCTGGGTTCAGCAATGGGTTACACATTCTTCTATCTACTAACTAAAACAAATGCATGCTATGAATGGAATCTATTTTATAATGTAACTATGTGTAGAAAGTCTAAATATTTTACATCAATTATCGCCCCCTAGTTATTCTGCCTTCTCTGCTCACTTAGCTTCTGACAGCAGAAAAACGATTTAACTATGCTCAAGTCCCCCCATACAGATTCCCCAATGACACTCAGTCTATCCCCCCAGTCCTTGCCTGACTTTTAGTTCTGGCGATTCCACGACGAGACCTATCAAGACTGGTGAGTACTACTCATATTTTTGACAGACTTGCTGAAATATGTTTTCCCTCTTTTAGAAGTTCACAGTCTGGACATACACACAAGGAGGACACCAGCTGTGTACTGGACTGACTGTGACTGACTGTTTTTGACCATGACTCACTGTTTTTGACTGTCCCTGACTGTTTGTGACTCCTGTGACTGTGACTATTCACATGGCTTACCAGGGGGATGAGGGTTTTTTCGAGGAGGACATAGAACAAATCTCGGATGAGAACAATATAGTGTGGGAATTTGGAGAAGAAGGACTAGTGGGGGTAGAGGAAAATGAAGTAGAGGCTATTGATTGGCAATGGAAAGATAATTTGGAATGGAATTGACAATTCAGTAGATGGGATACGTTTAACTAGAGAGCAGGAGCTGGGGTTTGAGTTGGAAGATCGGGTGGTGGAGCCAAAAGAGTTAGTCATGGAGACATGGGCACAGGGGGATTTTGACACACTTAAAGTATGGAAAGGGAGGCACAACAACAGAGGGAAAAAGTAGAGGATTTAGAAAAGTGATATCAGGAGAACGAGGAAGTGATTAGGATAGCAAGAAGGTAGGAATTAGAAAAAAGGGAGCAATTGATTAAGAGGCGGTAGATGTCAAAATTTGGGGCTAAAAAATAGTTATAAGGGAGTAAAGAATTATTTTGTGTAGGGACAAGACAGTGGCCCTGCCTGTGTGGTGATACTTGACTGTGACTGTGAGAATCACTGCTGCTAAATTATATTATTCCAAATTGTATTAGTTACTGCTTGACGTTGCCTGTGGTATGCATTTACACATGTTGGCCTGTGGTTTTAAATTATTATATTATTATTATGGTGATTATTATTGTCCGTTTAGAATGGTGGTTCAAGATTCCTGTTGAATGTTTTATTTGTTCAGGAAATTCACATTTTGGCCTGTGGTTTAAAATGATCATTATAGTGATTATAACTGTCTGCTTAAAACAGTGGTTCAAAATTATCAGTGATAGTGATAGAGTAATATTGCCTGATACATAGATGAAGCTATCAGGGTAATAGTAAACTCCAAACAATTCCAGTTCGATACTAAAATAGTATAGGTGCAGTGAATATGCATCACATGACCCTGCATGGTCCCATAAGTTTCTTTTAAATATTTGTTTCTCATTTTGTCCTTTCTCTCTCCTCCTTTTACTCTTATTTAAAGCTCCATAATCCGATGAAAGCATCCAATTTTCAAAACCAAATACGTGAACTTAAATACTGATGCTCTTATTAAGCATTTGTTGTCACATAGAAGGGAATACCAAGTTAGTCTAATAGAGAGTATTGCTGCTGGAGCCTATGTAGTGTGAGAGTGTTGGCGTGGTTGCCAGACTTAAGTTGCTGTCAACACTGCATTAAGCCATACTCAACCAATCAGCATCCTCTACACTTCTCTTAGGGAACTGACCTACTTCTGGAGGTCACGTGGCGCTGCCTCTAGTGTTGATGTTGATATCGCTCTCTGCCATCCACCTATCAGGGCTGAGATTAGACTATCACTGAGTGATATCACATGGCTTCTGGTCATCTGATGCCTATTTCTGATGCAAATATGTATGGTACTGTTGCTATGGTGCCTGACTTGTCATTCACAAGGCTTCATCGTTCAGACTAGCCTTTTGGATTCAACACTGAATTATATAATGTTGAGGAATCTCTAATGAACTCACCATCTTTGAGTGCACTATGAAAGTATAAAGCTCAGCTGTATTGAGCAAGAAGATATTTTAAATATTTTAATTAAAATGTTATCGTTACATTTGTTGAGTAAGCGGGGTAAAATTCAATCACGGACGATTGCTCTTCCTCGTTCCTCCGATGCTTGCCACTATCCCAGTGATGCTGAGTACCAGGCTCGGTGGCTACAAGTATACATTTTAATAGCCCTGTCACACTATGACGTATCTCGCCGGCGTGCTGCCAACGCACAAAATCACTTTTAATCGTCGAGAAACGTAAAACTTTTCGGCGTCAGTGCAACGTATTGGTAGCATGCAGCCGACGTTGTGGTAACGTATATCAATGTGTGCACACAAAAAAAAAGTTTTGGCACGCCATCCTGATATGACCTTAGATGTAGCTAGGACATAAAACAACAAAGCAACATTTTGGTGCAACGTGTGGGCACGACCCTAATGCATGCACAACGTGTGCTTGGTGTTCACATTACGTTATTCCAGCGATGTCGATGTGCTTCTGACGTAGATAATATAGGCACTCACGCGTTGTCGCACGTTGTCGCACTTCTGAAGTTTTGTGCAAGCACAAAACTTTGCCGATACCCTGACGCACATCGCCGACCATCGCCATCCATCAACAATTACCCACGCACGCCTACCATGCACATAATGCTTGGCACACGTCGATGCACATTGGCGAGAAACGTCATAATGTGACAGCACCATAACATCATGGTTTTGACTCGGTTAGTATTTGTAAAACCCATGATGTGCCCATATGGGAGGCCGGCGCTCACCTCACCAGGTCATTCCTTCTGGCTTGCTTGTTGAATTGAAGATTTCCACTAATGAATACTTAGTGAATAGGCGCGGAATTGGACGGTGAATAGTTGGAGAGACATTCCCCCAGAAAAGCCCAGTGGATTTAGGTCTATCATGTGACGCCATATGGGTCTCAGCCCCACCTAGCGGCTTATGTTCTAACCACGCAGCTGTTCTTACCCGTCGAGCTATGCGCCTCCCACCCCACCTCACAACCCCAATAACCAGCACCAAACGTGTACTGGAGAAGCGGGGAGTGTCCGTCCCATATTTATCAGCAAATAATGTACTCGTCTGGAACGTTCACTTAGCACTAGGGCACAATTCTTCCAGCTATTTTCTTATCTTTTAACATTCATTGATTAAGTAGAAGAATATTTAATCACGGACAATTGGTCTTGCTCATTCCACTTCTCCTTGCCCTATCCTCGTAATGTGGAGCCCCAGTCTTTTTTTAAATTTCTTTATTGGTAAAGTATTTATTCATCTGAAAATGACATTTGTCAGCGCCGGAGCACTGGTCTTCCGGCCATCTTCCTATTAGAATTGACAGTCTCAATAATCTAAGTTTGATCAGTGCTGTATTAGTTACAGCACCGATCCTGTAGAATTAAGGGAGTGGCTCCTGCTGTATAATGTACAGCACCAGTCACTGTAGTTCATGCAAAAATGGGGAGCAGCACCGAGTAGAAGGTGTATACTCGGGGCAACTCAAATAATCATTGTGGGTTACATTTTCTCTGTTATAAAACAAGTTAAGTTCAGAGTTGACAAGAGATTCTGTCTTATATAATGTTCAATGTGTTTAAACATATTGATAGTTGTATAGGATGTTTGGTGTGTTGATGGTTTGTTCATGATGGTTAAGGGTGGTGGCAGGGGAAGGGGGGGCCCATTTGGGTGGGTGGTAGGGGGGAAAATCTAAAGTCTATGTAGTGACAAGTATACTTTTGTAAGTCATTGGTTTGATTTAGCAGGAGTTTTGAATCTCATGACCTGACACCCGTGATGTGAGTGCTCAACTCATTCGGCCATTCCGTCTGGTTTTAAATGACAGGTATGTATAATATGTACAGGCAAACAAGTACTCAAGCTAAGTTACAGAACATTAAACAACGATAGATGATATATGCTATCGTCCCAATGAGGAAGTATGTGCGAAGATCCGGAAGGCAATAGACCCCGCCAGTTAAGGGGAAAGTACCGAAATAGAGTGGTTCCAGATTCTGCTGATAGATGTCACTAGTCGATAAATGTCACTAGCTTAACTGGCAGGATGTACTGGCACATATTTCTTCCTGGGAAAAAACTTACTCAAATGTTGGTTTTTCAAACATTCAAATTTCTCTTCAAGATGTGTGATGTGCTTGCATCAAATATACGAAAAACAATGTTTTAATAGGGAATTGTATTAGTTTTCCATGCATTATTTACAGAGATATAGCATGTGGAATGAATGATAGGCACTAGGGGAAAGTACCCAAATAGAGTGGTTTCAGATTCTGCCAATATATGTCACTAGCTAAACTGGCAGGGTGCATAGGACTATACAAAGATCTCTCGATGATTTCCAAAACCTATGTCATGGGCCGCAAAAAAGACATGCACCATACAAACTGTTATTCGTTTCTTTTTACTCTGTTTCTGCTGGCAGGACAGCAGCTATATGCTGCCAATATTGGTATTGATGCAGGGTTGTCGATTGAAGACAGGTATGACTGTAACACTGCGCAATATTCCCGACCCCCTGACCCTACACTAACTGACTGCCCTTCCACACACACCACTTCACGCACACACCAATCAATACTCCTGACCCCATGACCCTACACTAACTGACTGCCCTTCCACACACACCACTTCACGCACACACCAATCAATACTCCTGACCCCATGACCCTACAGTAACTGACTGCCCTTCCACACACCCCACTTCACGCACACACCAATCAATACTCCCGACCCCCTGACCCTACACTAACTGACTGCCCTTCCACACACACCACTTTACACACACCAATCAATACTCCTGACCCCATGACCCTACAGTAACTGACTGCCCTTCCACACACACCACTTCACACACACCAATCAATACTCCCGACCCCCTGACCGTACACTAACTGACTGCCCTTCCACACACACCACTTCACGCACACACCAATCAATACTCCTGACCCCTGACCCTACAGTAACTGACTGCCCTTCCACACACACCACTTCATGCACACACCAATCAATACTCCCGACCCCCTGACCCTATACTAACTGACTGCCCTTCCACACACACCACTTTACACACACCAATCAATACTCCCGACCCCCTGACCGTACACTAACTGACTGCCCTTCCACACACACCACTTCACGCACACCAATCAATACTCCTGACCCGCTGACCCTACACTAACTGACTGCCCTTCCACATACACCACTTTACACACACCAATCAATACTCCTGACCCGCTGACCCTACACTAACTGACTGCCCTTCCACACACACCACTTTACACACACCAATCAATACTCCTGACCCGCTGACCCTACACTAACTGACTGCCCTTCCACACACACCACTTCACGCACACACCAATCAATACTCCCGACCCCCTGACCCTACACTAACTGACTGCCCTTCCACACACACCACTTCACACACACCAATCAATACTCCCGACCCCCTGACCGTACACTAACTGACTGCCCTTCCACACACACCACTTCACGCACACACCAATCAATACTCCCGACCCCCTGACCCTACACTAACTGACTGCCCTTCCACACACACCACTTCACGCACACACCAATCAATACTCCTGACCCCCTGACCCTACACTAACTGACTGCCCTTCCACACACACCACTTTACGCAAACACCAATCAATACTCCTGACCCCATGACCCTACACTAACTGACTGCCCTTCCACACACACCACTTCACGCACACACCAATCAATACTCATCGTGCATGGTGGCCGAATTGGTAAAGCGCTGGCCTCGCCTGCAGGAGATCAGGAGTTTCGTTCCCAGTCTATTCAAGCCAATGACTTATACAATTCCTAGCCTGGCCCTCGGAATTATTAGGATAGGGCAAGGACTGGTTAGCTCGGCATCAGGATAATGCACCTGAGTGGGATATCAGGTCATGGTGCTGGCGGCCTTATATGCCAGTGGGGCAGCACTATAACGTTGCCATAAGTGTGCATTGTCACAAGTCGGTACTAGTCTTGATATTACCTTAGATATTGCCAGGGCGTAAAACTCCAACAACCAACCAACCATCAATATTCAGACACATTAACAAAGCAGGAGAGTGGCGGGGATCCATAAGCGGGTTGACACGTCCCCTTATTGCGTGGTGACTTACGAAAAGGCATTGGCAGCAGGAACTGAACCTGCCATATGATCTAGTGGGTTACTATGAGGCAGTGTCCATGTATATAGCGACTGATACAACACTCTATCTGATCACGTGACTTCCCATAAGGCACTGACCACAGGAGCTGATCCTGGCACTTGATCGAGTGAGTTACCATCAGACAGCATATATATATATAAACTGACACGACACTCTATCTGATACTGTAACTTACTATAAGGTAGTAACGGTAGGAACTGACATGGTCACATGATGTCGTGGGTTAGCGTGAGGCAGTGTATGTATAGAGACTGACAGGACCATCTATCTGATCTTGTGACTTACCAGAAGGCAATGACGGCAGATATTAACGCTGTCATGTAATCTCATCATCATCATCACGCTGTCGGTCACGATGCGACAAAGACTGCTTTCATTACTTGACTGCCGCTCTCCATTTAGCTCTCTGCTGTGAGAGTTGCATCCATGAGTCGGTCTTAATGTCTCTCAGCTTCAGGTTTTTCTTGATGGTATCCTTGAACCGGGGAGGAGGGCGCCCTCTCTTTCTGTAGCTGGAAGACAGTTGACAATAGAGGATCTGCTTTGGTAGCCTGTCTGATGACATCCTCATGAGGCGTCCAGTCCACCGGAGATTCTTTTTGATCAGAAGATCTTCCATAGAGGGCAGCCCCGTTCATTGGAGTATTTCCTTATTTGTTACTTTGTCCTTCCAGGTTAGCCTCATGATTGAACACAGATGTCGCATCATGAAGGCATGCAGCTTTTTCACCTGTCGCCTTGGCTCCATATAGTAGGCTGGACAGCACGATTGCACGGTAGATCTTACCTTTGACCCGAATGGACACATGGTGGTTGTTCCAGAGTCTCTGGTATAGGCGGCCGAAAGATGTGCTAGCCTTGGCCATCCTCGTCTGTATTTCAGCATCAATGCGTCCATCACTTGATATAGTGCTTCCGAGATAGGTGAATTCCGGAACAGAATTCAGCTTGTTTCCATCAACCATGATCTCCTCCTCTCGGGTTCTTGTAGAGGTGGGTTGGTACATCACCGCCATCTTCCTGATGTTAATCTTCAGGCCAAACTTCTTTGAGGCATCAGAGAAAGCGTCCACTATTTTCTGCATCTCTTCAACAGAATGGGCAACCAGTGCACTGTCATCTGCGAATAGTAGCTCTCTCACCAGTATCTGAGTAGTCTTGGTCTTTGCTCTGAAGTGTGCGACATTGAATAGGTCAGCGCTCTGTCTGGACTGTCATGTAATCTAGTGGCTTACTATAAGGCAGTGTATATAGATAGACGGGCATGACCATCTGACCTTGTAACTTCATAAAAGCTGTGAGGCAGAAATTGACAGTGTCATTTGATCTAGTGGGTTACCAAAAGTCAGTGTATATAGAAGCTAGTGTAGCCGTCTGACATTATCTTGTGGTTGGTTGGTTGTTGGAGTTTCATGTCTAAGGTCATCTCAGGATGGGTAGCGACTTGTGACAGTGCCCACTCATGATGACTTTTTAGTGCTGTCCCACTGGGAAATTTGAATGGCAGGACAGTCACATTATCCTGACACTGATCTAACAGTCCTTGCCATATTCTAATAACGCCGAGCATCTGGTTAGAAAGCGACAAGTATAAATTGTTAAGTCATTGATTTGACTCGGCCATGTTTCAAATCCATGGGTTTAAATCCCATGATCTACCAATACGGAAGTGACGGCAGGACCTGACACTGTCACGTGATCTAGTGGTTTACTATATATATTAAAATATTGAACATCCACTCCAAGCAGGCTCATGCTGAGGGAGTATATGTAGAGTTTTCACCATTTTCATCGTAGTCCAAAAAGAACTACTTTTCCAGATCCCCCGCCTCCCTGCCTTGCAAAGTAATATGCGTTACACATTCATTTCAAAACTTCACAATATCAACTTTGTATGAAACCGCATTTAAAATGTATAAATGATGTCTTCGTTGGCCCCTATCGTATGTATTGCATGACTGAACATATTGAAAACTTAGGGTGGCCCCTGATGCACTACCTACTATTATTATAGCACGCCTCATGGATTCTCAAATAGGAGCGGGACGTAGCTCAGGCAGTACAGTGTCCACCTATAGATCCTGCTCAGCGGACCCCTTTACAGTTTGGGCTACTTTCCATTGCAACCTGTGGTCCAGAACTGGTTTATCAAACCCTGTGGTATGTCCTGTCCTGTATGTGGGAAAGTGCATGTAAAAGACCCCTTGCGGCTTATTCGGAATGAGTAGCCTATGTGGCGGCCACAAGTTCCCTCCAAAGAAATATGTCAGAATGACAATATATATTTTTGACATTCAATAGCTGATGATGCAAAAATAAATGTGCTCTAGAGGCGTCGTTAAATAGAACTAGCGTTAGTTTTACATGCTCAAATACATATCAGACTAATATAGTAACCAGTACAGCCGGTGTTTCTCTTACTGCCATATATAGACATGTTTGTTTCAATCTACAGTTCCCTACTTACAAGCCCAGCCCGCGCAGGCGCATTGCTTTTAATTAATTAAAATGTGAGTCGAACCAGCCTACAAGTCTTGACCGTGCTACCCTATAAGACCCTTTCCACAGATCAGGCTGCAGGGGGAACATTAGTTCATTTCACTGCCGTCAGAGGGCGTTGGTCGCCCAGCGGTAAAGTGGGGGATCAAGATGTTGAAAGCAGCTAAAGTGTACGAGTAGCAGGTACCCCACCCCACCAGCCACCCAGAGAGTTAGGTGGGTTGCACAAGGAGGAACAGGGTTCACCTACAAACCTACTTTCATTCGGGTTATGACGTTCACAGGTGCAACAGCACTATCTGGATCAGTTCCTGCCTCACCAGCGCGCCTGTAACCCTGTGTGTGAGGTGAGGTGGGGGTGAGGACGGTGTGGGGGCGGGGGTGGAGGTGGAATGGGAGAGGTATGCGTGAGTTCGTGTTGTGTTGCGATCAGAATGCTGGCAGGAGGGACGAGGCGCATGCGCAGTTAGTGCCCTCATGTTGCCACTTAGCAGGCGATCCTGGTGTTGAGCTTTGGTTTCATTTGGTGGCGCCACAGTCAGGATTCTTGTTTACTTTCCTCTTTGCCCTTATCTGGTTGTCCCATACTCTGCTGACATTCCCCCCACCCTCCTCACTCCCCCACCTATCCTCCCTTACACCCTCACCTACCCTCCACCATCTCACCTCCACATCCCTCATTCCCTACCACCCTTATTCACCCACCGCCTCACACCCTCCCTCACCCCCCACCTACCCTCCCTTACACCCCCACCCACCCTCCACCACTCACCCCCCTCCCCTCCCCCACCCCACCCCCCCTCCCCCCCCCACCCCCACCCCCTCCCACCCCCCCCCCCCTCCCCACCCCCTCCACACCCTCCCCCCCACCCCCACCACCCCCCCCCCACCCCCCCTCCCCCCCCCCCCCTCCCTCACCCCCCCCCACCCCCCCTCCCACCCACCCCCTCCCCCCCCCATCCCCCCCACCCCCTCCCCCCCACCCCCCCCCCACCCCTCCACCCCCCCTCCCACCCCCATCCCCCCCCCCCTCCCCCCCCCCCCACCCCCCCCTCCCCCCCCCCCCCTCCCTCCCCCACCCCCTCCCCCACCCTCCACCCCCCCCCTCCCCACCCCCCACTCCCACCACCCTCCCTCACCCCCCCCCCTCCACCCCCTCCCCCCCCCACCTCCCCCCTCCCCCCCCCCACCCCACCCACCCCCCCCCACCTCCCCTCCTCCCTCCCCCCCCTCACCCCCCCCCCCCCCACCCCCCCCTCACCCCCCCCCCCCCCACCCTCCCCCACCCCACCCCCCCCCCTCCCACCCCCCCTCCCCCCCACCCCCCCCCACCCCCCCACCCCCCACCCCCCACCCCCCTCCCTCCCCACCCCCCCCACCCCCCCATCCCCCCCACCCCCTTCCCCACCCCCCTCCCCCCCCTCACCCCCCCCTCCCCCCCCCACCCCCCCCCCCCCCTCCCACCTCCCCCCGCCCCCACCTCCCCCCTCCACCCCCCTCCACCCCCCCCCCACCCCCCACCCCCACCCCTCCCCCACCCCCCCCCCCTCCACCCCCTCCCACCCCCACCCCCCCCCCTCCCACCCCCCCACCCCTCACCCCCACCCCCCTCCCACCCCCCCCCCCCCCACCCCCCCCTCCCCCCACCCCCCCTCCCCCCACCCTCACCCACCCCCCCCTCCCACCCCCCCATCCCTCCTTCCCTACCACCCTCATTCACCCCCCCCCCCACACCCTCCCCACCCCCCCCCTACCCCCCTCACCCCCCACCCACCCCCCCCACCCCCCTCCCCACCCCCATTCCCCACCACCCTATCCCCCCACCCCCTCACACCCCCCTCACCCCCCCCCACCCTCCCCTCCCCCCCTCCCCACCCCCCCCCACCCCACCCCCCATCCCTCATCCCTCCCACCCTATCCCCCCCCCCCCTCACACCCTCCCTCCCACTCCCCCACCACCCTCCCCTCACCCTCCCCCACCCTCCACCATCCCCCTCCCACCCTCTCCCTACCACCCTACCCCCCCCGCCTCACACCCCCCTCACCCCCCCCCCCTCCCCCCCTCCCCCCCCACCCACCCTCCACCTCCCACCCCACATCCCTCATTCCCTACCCCCCCTATCACCCCCCCCCCTCCCACCCCCCTCCCACCCCCCCTACCCCTCCCTTACACCCCCACCCACCCTCCACCATCTCACCTCCACATCCCTCATTCCCTACCACCCTTATTCACCCCCCCCCTCACACCCTCCCTCACCCCCCCCCCCCTCCCTCCACACCCTCACCCACCCTCCACCCTCCCCCACCCTCCCCCACCCCTCACCCTCCCCACCCCCCCCTCCCACCCCCCCACCCCCACCCCACCCTCCCTCCCCTCCCCACCCTCCCCCCCCCACCCCCCCACCCTCCCCTCCCACCACCCACCCCCTCCCCCACCCCTCCCCCCACCCCACCCCCCCTCCCCCCCACCCTCCCTCCACCCCCCCCCACCCTCCCCCCCTCCCCCCACCCCCTCACTCCCTCCCCCACCCCACCTCCCCCCCCACCCCCCACCTCCCTCCCACCTCCCCACCCCCCCACCCACCTCCCCCCCCCCACCCCCCACCCTACACCCCCCACCCCCACCCCCATCCCCACCCCCACCCCCATACCCCTCCCCCCCCCACCCACCTTCCGTCCCCACACCCACCCTCCATCCACCTCACATCCTCCCTCACACTCCCCCCACCACCCCCCCCCCCACCCACCCTCCCTTACAAGCCCCACCACCCACCATCCCCATCCCCCACCCCCACACACATACTCCCTCCCCCACCCACCTTCCGTCCCCACACCCACCTTCCATCCCCCTCACATCCTCCCTCCCACCCTCACACCAACACTCCCCCCCCCCACCCACCCTCCCTTACACGCCCCCACCAACACTACCATCCCCACCCTCAACCCCCCACCAAATACCCCCTCCCCCACCCACCTTCCGTCCCCACACCCACCTTCCATCCCCCTCAATCCTCCCTCACACCCTCACACCAACACTCCCTCCCCCACCCACCCCGCCCTGTCACCCATATTCCCCCTGCTCCTTAACACCCACACTCTCACCCCAAACCCACATCCTCCTCACTGCCACTCCTCTCCTTTCCTAACCACGCTCTCACCACTTCTACCTTTCCACTTCTCCTCCCTCCCACCACCGTCACATCTCCCTCCTACTCATCCACAACCTCCCACCACACCCTCTCCCCTCTTCCCACCCTCCTCATCCCACCCTCCCCTCCCCCTCCTTTCCCGACTCCGCCACCCTCCCTCTCATGTCTTCTCCCTCCCATCCACCCTCTCCCCACATCTGCTCCATCGATGTTCTATCCCATCCCCTCCCGTCGCCCACGCCCCACCCTCCCGCTCCCGTCCCTTCTCCTTCCAGTTCACGCTGTCATCTCCTCCACCCCTCATCCCTTCCACACCCTCACCCCTCACCCTTACCACCCCCTCCCTCCGTCTCATCACTCCTACCTCCGACCCACCCTTCCCCACCCCTCTTCCACTCCGCGCCCTCCCCTCCTCTTCCCTCCCTCTCATCACTCATCCCTCCCACACACCCTGTGCCCCCCTTATCCCACCACCCACACCCCTAGGTTGACACTGACATGCATGATTCGTTAAGCCATCGATCAGTGTGGGTGTTGGGTGGTGGGAGTTGGGTGTTGGGTGGGAGTGTTGGGTACTGGGTGTTGGGTTTTGGGTGTTGGGTGTTGGGTGTTGGGTGTTGTATGTTGGGTGTTGGGTGTTGTATGTTGGGTGTTGGCTTTTAGGTGTTGGGTGGTGGGTGGTGGGTGGTGGGTGTTGGGTGGTGGGTGGTGGGTGGTGGATGTTAGGTGTTGGGGTGTTGGATGTTGGGTGGTGGGTGTTGGGTGTTGGTTGGTGGGTGGTGGGTGGTGGATGTTAGGTGTTGGGGTGTTGGCGGGGCGGGGCGGGGCGGGGCGGGGCGGGGCGGGGCGGGGCGGGGCGGGGCGGGGCGGGACTGTCAGTGGGGACATGAATGCAGGGTCGAGTGGGCGGGGTGCAGTGGCGGTCGAGTACTGCCACCAGGCTCGTACGGGGCAGCAGATGGAGGTCGGGATCCGGGGGATCATTATTGTGTACTGGTCAGACCGTGACCTGGATGTCTTGGTGGATCAGACAATGATGGTTAGATGCGTAGGGTGGTGGGTCACCTCTTGATGCCTGAGGGTGTGTCCCGGGTCGTCGAGTAGTCCCGTCCCGAGCAGGTTGCCTTGTCGGAGTAGTGAGAAGTATCCGAGGAGGATGGCCGATGTGAGCACCTTGGCGTTGGTGCCAGCCCGGTGGAGGAAGCAAACGACGGCGAGAAGGTCAGAAGGGGTGAGGGGAGGGGCCTGTTGGGGCAGATGGTCGGACTCGCGGGTGATGCCTCTCTTGATGATTGTGATGAGGTATGAGTCGAAGCCTCTGGTCCGGCCGTCCTTCAGCCTGACCCAGGTTCGAGCGGCTCTGAGACTGAGGCCGATATGTGGGCGAGGTAAGAGGCTATGTTGAGCTGAGTCGGGCGGGTGGGATCGTAGTCTGTCGAGGGCGTGTCATAGGTAGGTCTTTATTTGGCGTTTCTTGTTTCTCCAGGTGCCTTTAGCGAGGCCGGCTTGGAAGAGGTGGGCGATTCGGTGCTGTTCTTATTGGGTGCCCTGAGAGAGAGAGGCAAATGGTTATCTCTTCCCAGGCTATTTGTCTGGGTTGATTATCGAGGTGCTGTGGACGACGCGTATGCGGACGAGGTCCATGTCGTCCATTAAGCAATCCACCTTCCGCCTGGCTGCCCGGTCGAATGGGGCCCTGCTGAGGTCATCGCCGAAGGCGATCTCAGTGCCGGGCTTGTGGACGATGCGGACCTCGCAGGAGTAGAGTGCCGCAAACCTCCACACGGCTAGCATGCAGGCGCAGAGGGTGGGGTCTCTGCCGTCACCAGCTTCGAGGACGATCTGTGAAGCATGGTTGTCGGTGTTGACGACGATGACATAATCTTGGGGGTTTGGAGGGGTGAGGGCGTGTAGTGCGACAATGAGGTTTATCGCCTCAAGCTGTGCGATGTTGTGCCCGTCGCCGAGGTACTCGGGCTGGTACCCCTCTGTTATGTATCCTGCTGGTGAGTGCGCTCCACCGGGGAGGAGGGAGGAGTCGCACTCTATCACCCAGTCGTGGTTGGGTGTTGGGCGGAGGAGGACGATGCCATTCGAGAGGTGGGCGTAGGACCTAAACCACTTGATGTCGAGGGTCATCTCGTGTGTGATGGTGTGCTTGCCGGTGTAGGGGGTGGCTCTGACTGCCGCCAGGATACAGTTCATGCACCTCCTCGCCGGACAAACGCACTTGGTGATGTGTTGCAGTCGTCCGACGAGGCGTTGTAGGCGAGGCGGTGCGGGGCGGGGCGGTGCGGGACGGGGCGGGGCGGGGCGGGGCGGGGCGGGCTCGGGGCGGGGCGGGGCCTGGGCGGGGCGGGGCGGGGTGGGGCCTGGGCGGGGGCGGGGTGGGGTCGGTCGGGGCGGGGCGGAGCGGGCGGGGTGGGGCGGGGTGGGGAGGGGCGGGGCGGGGCGGGGTGGGCCTGGTGAGGCGGGGTGGGGCCTGGGCGGGGCGGGGCGGGGCAGGGCGGGGCGGGGCGGGCGGGGTGGGGCGGGGCGGGGCATGGCGGGGCGGGGCGGAGCGGGGCGGGGCGGGGCGGGGCATGGCGGGGCGGGGCGGAGCGGGGCGGGACGGGGCGGGGCGGGGCGGGGCGGGGTGGGGCGGGGCGGGGCGGGGCGGGGCGGAGCGGGGTGGGGCGGGCGTCCCCCATCATTACATACGACTCCGTCAGATTCTCACTCCACACCGCCAGGTGCTCTGCCGCTCCGGGCTAACGGGGAGGAGGTGGAGGTGGAGGTGAAGGGCGGGCAGATGCACTAGCAAATAACCAATGAGCGGTAGAGCTGATTCACTAGCGAATCGTCGATACCAAAGAAAAATCTGGACACAAATCACCAGAATTGGACCTATAAAACTCAATTTAATACCTCTAATAAAGAACCTAAATGCGATCCTTCACATAATCTAGAGTCGTTGATAGATTATGCGTTGATTTCGATTCGGTTTCATCCTGAATCATTGGCGGATGTGCTTTAAATGTTGCATGTTGGTGAGGTAGGTGAGAGAGGCAGGCATGTTCTTTATGGCCCGTGGTATCTCCATAACTTCCGCTTGTAGGAGTAGAATCCAGTTTCTTTCCCACAGCCGAATCTCCTTTTTCTGTCTGTGAAGCAAATTGCTGTTAGAGGTTTCTGAACAGAAAAACACACACACAAAAACCCAAAACTGCGAAATTATATATTGCGACTATTTCCCGCCATGCACACAACTATCTCCCATTGCCCGGTGAATCAGACATTAGATAGCGTCTAGGAGAATGTCGGTGGCATTCAAACGGCAATTTAAAAGGCATTAAAAAGGTGGGGGTTTCACAAACAAAAAGGGTGCATTGAATTGAATTGTTATCGATGTTATTTTGGAATGTACCGAACCGGACCATGGTTAGGGAAGGTGGATTAGTGACACAAACTCCCGATAGGTGGCCGGCGGGGTGGGGTAAATCTTCAGTACATAGACACTTCAGGAAGGTGGTACCAGAAAAGGCAGTTCTGATCATTGGGAAATAGATGTACAGTCTACTCTGTCAATAACGGCCTCTGTCACTAACGAATCTGTCAATAATGCCAACAAGTGCTAACGGACAACTGTCTTATGTGGACAACAAGCCGTTTTTTCACCTATTTGATCAATATTCTCTGTCAATAATGACATGCCATAGAGTTATTCTAACATGAGTACCACTTTGTTTTTTGCCGTTTCCTCATAATTGAATACAATCCCAATGGCTTAATTTAATAGCATTGCCTTTGTGTCTAACAGACAACTGTCTTATGCGGACAGCAAGCTGTTTTTCACCTATTTGATCAAGATTCTCTAACAATGACCTCATGTAAGCCCCGTCCTAGTCAGTCAAGTATAAAAGAATAACATTGGTTTCAACCAATTCCGTCAGTCAGTCTCTGCCTATAACGGATCTCTCTCTATAACAGCATCTTGCTGCAGTCCCATGGGTGTCTGCTATAGACAGAGTAGACTGTAGTATATACATTATGTACATGTGGTATATAATCCAACAGATTACATCAATAGTATTCATCAAAGTCACCCAGAAGCACCCACGTTGGGCAGCTCATCATATTTGAGCGGCATGGGCGTGTTTGGTTTGCTGCAGAGTAGGCAAACCCTCCAGTAAGCGTTCCCGGTTATCGGCGCCATTCCCCAGTCACAGTCATTGGTCGTAGTAGCAAATATTCAAACGAGAACTTTGAAGGCTGACGTGGAGAAGGGTAACACATGAACAGAGAGGTTGGTCAGTCGATCCTAAGAGATAGGAAAAGTCCGTTCCGAAACGAGGAACCGACCAGACATACATGCATAAATCTTCAATAATTGTACTCAACCAGTCGTCAGTAGTCTTGTTGCTCTTTGAGATCCAAATAATATATATATATATGTATATTTAATGCCTGTGAATATATTTGTATATATATATATATATATATATATGAAGAGAGGGCGCTGCCCAGGTGCTGTGTCTGGGTATGAGCTCTAGAACAGGATGGGGGTGTGTGAGTGGCGGTGTGAGGTTGGGTGTAGCTGTAGGGTGTAAATGTGGGTGGAGGATTGTAGGTGTGTGTGGGTGGGTGCGGGTTAGGTGTGGGTGGGTGGGTGTGGGTGTGTGGGTGAGGGTGGGTGTAGCTGTAGGGTGTAAATGTGGGTGGAGGATTGTAGGTGTGTGTGGGTGGGTGCGGGTTAGGTGTGGGTGTGGGTGTGGGGGTGTGGGTGAGGGAGGGTGTAGCTGTAGGGTGTAAATGTGGGTGGAGGATTGTAGGTGTGTGTGGGTGGGTGCGGGTTAGGTGTGGGTGGGTGTGGGTGTGGGGTGAGGGTGGGTGTAGCTGTAGGGTGTAAATGTGGGTGGATGATTGTAGGTGTGTGTGGGTGGGTGCGGGGTAGGTGTGGGTGGGTGTGTGTGGGTGTGTGGGTGAGGGTGGGTGTAGCTGTAGGGTGTAAATGTGGGTGGAGGATTGTAGGTGTGTGTGGGTGGGTGCGGGTTAGGTGTGGGTGTGTGTGGGTGGGTGGGTGAGGGTGGGTGTAGCTGTAGGGTGTAAATGTGGGTGGAGGATTGTAGGTGTGTGTGGGTGGGTGCGGGTTAGGTGTGGGTGGGTGTGGGTGTGTGGGTGAGGGTGGGTGTAGCTGTAGGGTGTAAATATGGGTGGAGGATTGTAGGTGTGGGTGGGTGCGGGTTAGGTGTGGGTGGGTGTGGGTGTGTGGGTGAGGGTGGGTGTAGCTGTAGGGTGTAAATGTGGGTGGAGGATTGTAGGTGTGTGTGGATGGGTGCAGGTTAGGTGTGGGTGGGTGTGGGTGTGTGGGTGAGGATGGCTGTAGCTGTAGGGTGTAAATGTGGGTGGAGGATTGTAGGTGTGTATGGGTGGGTGCGGGTTGTGGGTGGGTGTGTGTGGGTGGGTGCGGGGTAGGTGTGGGTGGGTGTGGGTGGGTGGGTGTGGGGATCCACTGTACTGGATCCCTGACTGTGTGAGGTAAGTGGGAATGGCAGGCGCGGGCTGCCTGCTGGCTTCTGTGTTTTTATTTACACGTGTGAAGGTTGGTGTGTTAATACGCATTCAGAGTGTCTGCACTGCCCGTCAGTAGGCAGTTAGTACTGTGTGAGGGCTATATATGTTTGTTACATGCTGTATAAGAATTATATGAGTATTATAACCCAGAATATCCCTCCCTCTATCATCACTCCTTTAGTTTCATGGACTGATGGAGTCTATCCTGGTCATCTTCTGCTCCAGCCTCCCCAACCACAGCTCCGATGGTGGCGCCACCACCCCTGCACACTGTACCCGCCACTCACTGTACTGCTATCATGTCTTCCTCTTGTTTCATTATGCAAACTATTATATATATAATATATGTAATATGTCTGAAATAGATTAGATTAGTTAAAGTGTCAATATAAGAGTTAATATGAAACTGTTTGAACTGTATGCTCACGCCAAGTCGCAGACTCAACGATCAGGGCCCATCACATGTGGTGAGGATGTTCTGTTCAGTTTTGTCATCAATGAATTTTAATCTGTTGGTGTTAGCTGGGTGTATCCTGGAAACGCAGATGCATCTGGTATTGTGGTCAACTCCGTATCAATCTACCTTTTGAATGACTATACATACACTGCAGTTTGATCGGTTTAATTTATTTTCTTGTTGTTTTGCTAAAAGGCTATAGATGAAATCATTATGATTGAAGATTTATACTCCATATCATGGATAAGTCTGAATAGACTTGTTTTCACCATTAGACAGTTTGTCGATAGAAAGCCCGAGCCTACACTTTTACCGACCCAAGGGAGTTTTAACCTCCCACACCACATAGACATGGCATGAGAGCAACCGGCCTTTGATGACACTGTAAGTTATACACAGCGGTGGAAATCCAAAGTGGTAGAGGTGGGGGCATGGGGAATCGAACCACTGACCTTCAGATTAGGAGCCCGACCTAGAAAAAAGTCAGACACTCTAACCACTCCGCCACAGATAACACGGTGAAAGGCGATTTTATCCGGGAGCTGTCAGAGGTCTGCAGCTGTCAGCAAAGGCACATTAATGTGGGATTGGCCATTCTCCGTTTGTACTTGCATGCTTAGCTGGTCTTCAGTCTGACAGTGACACATTGCAGAGGCACACGAGGAACGCCCCGAGAGGTGGACATATAATATGCGCGTTTTTCTCTTAAACACCGATGTATGCACTGTATATAATGTACTTAAAGGTGCATGTTCCGATAGTTTGGAGTTTCTACCATATTCTGAGATAACGTATTTGTTTGTTCATTGTGACCTGCTTTACGTTAGTTCCAAGAATACAGTTGAAGAGCTCTTGTCCAAAACACCATAAGCGCCGGTCTAAAAAATGAGTTTGCAATTTTGTTTTTTCTTGAAGATTTATACTGCCTACCATGGATAAGTCTGAATAGACTTGTGAATAGACTGAATAGACAAGTGAGTGGTTCTAGTGCTCGCCATGCTCGCTGTGACGTCAGCATTGAAAGGAGCCGCTAGGTGGCGGCATACTAATTTAATTTAGTTTGAAACATCAATATAGGGGGCAGAGTCATGTGCCATCAGGGCTGCTCGTGTCCAAGTTTGATGGTATGGGGCAGCAAGCAGTTTGTTTCTATTCAAATCAATAGGTGGTGTGTCAGTGCCGTATGAGTTTGGCTTAAGGCCCTACCCCTTCCGCCCCGTCGAAAATTACCCATGTTATGCTAACATGAATGATTTGTCAAAATGCGAAGCTTTCTTAGGACAATGCAGCTTTAATATATATACCAACGGACTGCGCTGCTCAAGTAATTGAAGGTGAAGACAGCAGCGGTAGATTGCACAATGCATACTACTTAACTGAGATGTTCTTTTACACGATTGTCATTGATTTCCCAATATGGCAGACAGCATTCTGGTGTAGGCCGGCTCATATCGATGCTAGCCTTCCTTCATTATCATATTAAACAGAAATGGCAGCTGTCTTAGTTAGATTAAGAGCTGGTAAATAAGTGATGGCCCGGTATTGTTGCATAGGGGGGGACAAGTTTGTTTTATTTAACGATGCCTCCCGATCACATTGATTTTTATCATTGGCTATTGGACGTCAAACACATGGTCATTCTGACATATTTCTTTGAAGGAAACCCGATGACACCACATAGGCTACTCTTACGCTACTGATAAGCAGCAAAGGGTCTTTTATATGCATTTACCCACATACAGGACAGCACATACCACAGCTGTTGATGAACCAGTTGTGGACCACTGGTTAGGATAGGGAAAGGACCAGTTTTTATAGGATCGACATATTGTAGGTTGTTTTGTGTTAGGATTATGTTACACCAGGATTAGTCAAGACTGGCTTTCGCTGTGTCAGGATGTTGTCGCCTGTTTAGCGTCAGAGTGGTGTAGCATTCCTGTCATTGGCTATTACTAGGATACACAAGGACTGCTTTAGAGTGTCAGGAAATGATGGGTTGCTAGGTGTCAAGATTAGATGGCTTGGGGATTACTAGGATAGGGATAACACTGGCTTTCACAGTGTCAGGATATTGTGATTTGTTTTGTCAGAATGCTGTGACGTCAAGAATATGGAGATTACTAGGATAAATCAAGGATGTTTTGTCTCAGTTTCAAAATGTTGTGAGTAGGAAACTAGCAGGATAGGGAGAATACCGGGTTGCTCACTGTCAGGATGATATTGATTGTTCAGTGTCAGGATTATTTGGTTTCGGGACTAGTAGAATAGGCCAAGGACTGTATTAATAAGTGTCAGGATAATGTGCTTTGTTCGGTGTCAGGATTATATGGCAATGGGCATTACTAGTATAGGGCAAGGACGTCTTCCAGTGTGCCAATGCGCTGGGGGCGTTCGGATACTAAGATACATTACACGCGTAGAATGTCAGGATAATGTAGCTTTACAGTGTCAGAATTCGGTGACTTGGGAATTAGTAGGCTTGAGAAAAGAGTTTCTGTGACTTCGAGATTAGCACAAGACAAGGAATGGATTGCACAGTGCCATGATAACGTTGCCTACCCAGTAGCAGGATAATGACATCCGGTGCTGGTGCCTACCATGGTCAGGTCTGACTCTAGGCTAAGAACTGATGGTTGTTCCCCTTCCACATTCCTCCAGGGTCACCTACCAGGCAGACCGGGGGTCCGCCCCCAATCTGACAAGAACACCTAGTTTACGGATCCCAGCCCCCTAACCCCCACCCACACAAACCCACCCCTACCCCCACCCACCCACACCCACTCCAACGACACCCACCCAGCCCTCGTGGAGGCCCTTACAACCCATTGTTACATGCGATCGTTTGTTTTCTTTGGGGGGGGGGGCGTTTCTGGTTTTAAACAAATTGTTTGTTTATTTGATTTGTTGCTATTGGTTTTATTTCGTGTGATTACTTTCCGTGTGTGTGTTTGTGGGTTCCTTTATGGTGGGCGGTGGTAACCGTGTTCTTGTATTTCTGCTTGCTTGCTATCTTGTTATTTGCTTGTTGTTGGTTCTAGTTTATTTATTTAGCTTCTGTGGTTATTTGGGGGGTGGTGGTTAAGCGTTTTTTTTTGTATTTTCAGGGTTCATTTTGTTATTTTTGGTATCGGTTCTATTTGTCTTTGTGTATTGCTTAGTTTGTGTTTGCTTGTAGTTTATGATTCCGTGGGACATCCCTTAATTGTTCTTTTAATGTGTTGTCCTTCTTTTGTATTATTTGCATCTCGGCAAACAGAATACGGATATTGATTGGCTGAGAACAATGACTCTGGATGGCCATGCATATAATAGATTATACAGATTCCATTTTCATTCACATTGAGCAAAATGTAGCAGCGAATGAGGCTGACAGTATCACGCCCTTCGCCAGCAGCTCTAATGGGGTTTGCCGTCAACTGAACAAGATCTCACAGTGTTAACAGTAGCACCTCGAAGTTAGACGCCACTATATAAATTAACATATTTATATAATCTATAATCGTGGACAGAGTGACTGACTGTGGCCAGACAAGTTACTGCATTTGCAGATAGAGGGCGCCACAATCGGGCTGGTTGCATAGTCGATGAACAATTAATAGTAAGAGCAAAACAACGGATGAGTTAAGATAATTAAGGAGTGAAAGCTTCCGATTAATTATACTTGTATAAGGACAAGCAACAACGGTAGACTGGCCGATATGATCATTTATTACATCAACAACTATGATCGACCTTTCAATTATATATCTATATAGGCAAACGGTGGGGCAACCCGCCCTACCGATCAATTAGAATATAAAAGAACATAAAGAAGAGAAAAAAAGAAAGAAAGAAAAACCAAGACGAGCCGGCACCGATAAGTGGCTACGGTGCTGGACGGGCGGGCAGTGATGAGTCAAAACAAGTCCAAGGCGGAAGGGGAACCAGACGCCCCCTGGCGGATTGAACTAGAACCTGCCGATCTTGATGGTGGCACCGACTAGCGCATCTCAACTCTCCCGCCCGAACCAAGCGTTAACCTGGCGGATCGCACCTATCTCTACCGGAGCCCACAACGGCTCCCAACTTGCTGCCCCCTACACCCATATATACAAGTATATACGCAGTATAACTGCTTATGCTTCACATATTGCACTGAAATTGCGATGAGCGATCAGCGCTGTTTGAGTGAGATTATCGGCTAGTGTGCGGCGAGCCTTGTAACACAAACACCAACCTGGGGCCGTATGCAGGAGTCAGTGTTAGCGAGGAAAAACGGTGTTTGGTGGGAATTCCGGTTTAGCGGCGAAAAATGGTATGCACGAGTCAGTGTTAGGCCTAACACCAAAGGCTTAACCGGTGTTACCTTACCCCTAAAAAATATTAGGTTTAGCGAGTTTATTAGGCCCAAATCTATTCAATGCTGTCATATTTAACAGAATTAGATACGCAATAAGTTAAATTTATTCAAATTAACCCTAAATTCGAAGCGTTATTAAGGCTACCGCCGCATTGGCGGCGATATTAATAGTTATATTTTCGAATCGACGAACGTAAAGTAAACAAATCGCCGCCGCCGCCACATCGACGTTGCTTTCCATACTGGCGCTGGCCGCGGTTTGTTTACTTTGCGTTCGTCGATTCGAAAATATAACTAGTAATATCGCCGCCAATGCGGCGGTAGCCTTAATAACGCTTCGAATTTAGGGTTAAATTGATAAAAGTTCACTTATTGCGTATGTAATTCTGTTAAATATGATCGCATTCAATAGATTTGAGCCTAGTATATGGCTACAAACGCAGAGGGATTTCCCAAATCTATAAATAAATTCACGTTTAGCTATAATGTAAGTGTTACGCGCTCCTGCATACGACTTGACACAGTTCCCGACGTCGGTGATAGCTAAACGGTAACAGGCTCTAACACCAAAACCCGCTAACACTGACTCCTGCATACGGGCCCAGACCAGACAGACCCAACAGACCGGAACCGGCTGACAACAGGTAAAGGTTGGTTGCTTTGATTTGCGCCTTGTTCGGGCGGTGGCCGCTGACCGGAAGTTGGGGGTGCATTCCGGAAGTTGGGGTGCATTCCGGAAGTTGGGGGTGCATTCCGGAAGTTGGGGTCCATTCCGGAAGTTGGGGAGGCATTCAGTTAAATGTCTGAGGCCAGGTCTGTAGCGTTATCTCTCTCTATTGTGTTGTTGTTGGTTGTTGTTTACATCCTAGCAACATCTAAGGTCATATCAGGACGGGTACCGATTTGTGACAGTGCACACTCATGGTGACTTTATAGTGCTGCCCCACTGGGAAATCAGGCCGCCAGCACCATGACCTGATATCCCACTCAGTCACATTATCCTGACACTGAGCGAAGCAGTCATTGCCCTATCATAGAAGTGCCAAGCGCCTGGCTAGGTAGCAACAAGTATTATATTGTACTGCTTATTCTATGTACTTCCTCCACTGCTCCATACTCGACCTGTAGCGCCGCCACCAACCCTTCTCGGCCCTCAGAAACGTGGGAAGCCTCACTATATAATATCTATTTTTTATTATTTAGAATTGTAACCAACCACAAAGGTCCTACTAGAGCAAATAATGCGCCACTACTAAAGCAGACCAGAAGCCAAATAAAAGCTCATGAGAGAAGCATGCTGGAAATGGCTGCCAAGGTGTGGAATGCCCAAACAGTAAAGGAACGACAAATTCCTGACCTAAAAACATACAAAAAATATCTGTGTAAAATAAGGCTAGGAAACCCCCACTAAGCTGTACTGCAAAGGGGCATGTGATATGTCACGGCCCACCAGCGGGACGCCCAATGGAAGGTAACCATGCTAAAAGTAGCCAGATAGAACACCACACAGCTACGTACAAGCCTATGATATGTAAATAGGAGTAGGCAAGTCTAATAATAAGAGTAGGGGAAAAAATACATATATGCCAAGAAAATCCAAAAAAACTGACATAGGCTACTAACCATACCAACGAACTATCTATCTGCTACTGAAATGCAGGCAATCAAATACCTTATCAGCAGCTACTGTGTGGTAAGATAACACCAACCCTACAACTGCCCAGCATTGAAAACAAGCCTGAATACCCGGGCTTATATGCTATGGACAGTATAAATACAGCCTCAATAACAAAAGTTAAAAATGTTAAATTAACTGCTTACATACGCTTCCTTCCTGCACACCTTGTTTAATTGTTTTCTATTTAATGCCGTCTAATTCTGGACGTGGTTTTGTCCTTGTCATGAAGAAAATGAAGTCTACTTAATGACAAACTGCGCAATGCTCACACGGTCTAACTTTAGATGATTTGCACTACTAGTCCACTATCTGGTAGTAGTAGAAGAACGAATGTCCTGTATAGCAGAAGAATGGGAAGCTTATCCACGCTTTGGTAGCAGTCGTTAGAACGACTGTTGTGGGTAACAGTCCTTATAGGGGATTTGCACTATCAACCTGCCCTCCGACGGCAGTGGCAAGAACTAAAGTTACGGGTGGAATCCTATATGAAAAGAATCGATTGTGTATCATGGCTTAAATTGTAGACGATTTTGAAAAGTGAAAAAATATATAGGAACTGAGATACAATTTCAGGAGTAGAAGAAACATTATTCACAAAAAATAACGTGGGAATGAGTCATCCTCATCTCCACTAATCCCTGAACCATGAGGGTCAGTGGGGCACCAGAGATGACTGTCCAACCAGTTTTATCTGTTCTCTGGGACTTGCCGAACTCCAGGCCTGTTCATTCGCTGATGTTGTCTTTCCACCTCTTCCTTTGTCTGCCTTGTCTTCTTCACTCTTTTACTGGGTCTTGCAAGATGGTTTTGGCCAGAACTGATGAACGGGAAACATGGCCATACAACTGCAGTTTGTGTCTCTTTACGATCATCATGACATCGTTGTGTGGTCCATTTGCCTGGTGGAACAGACTTCCCTCATTGGCCATACCGCCTTTGCATGCTATGAGTATGACTGATATGTTGCAGTCACCCCTTATTTCCATGGTTTGTGTTCTTCTTTGGAGTTCTGCTGTGAGGGCCCATGATTCGCAAGTGTACAGGAAGATGGGTGTGACAAGGGAGCGCATCAGTCGTATCTTGGAGCGGAGAGATACATTCTCCCAACCGTGCCACTTAAAGATCTGATCACGTGACTAGAACTTTTAGAGCCTTTGCTGAGACTCTCAGGGAACACTGATGTGTTGTCGTCTGCTTATTGTCCTATTGAAGTAACCCTAGATTCACACATAGACCTCTACCGGACGCAGTGGCCAAATCGGTAGAGCGCAGGCTTCTCTTGGGGAAGGTCGGGAGTTCAAATCCCAGCGGAGTAAAACCGATGACTTATAAAATGTATACTTGTCGCTTCCTAGCCTGGTGTGCGGCATTATTAAGATAGGAACAAGGACTGGTTAGCTCAGTATCAGGATAATGTGACTGAGTCGTATATCAGATAATGGTGCCAGCGGCCTGGTCTCCCAGTGGGGCAGCACTATAAAGTCGCCATGAGTGTGCACTGCCACAACTCGGTACATATCCTGATATGACCTTAGATGTTGCCAGGACGTAAACCAACACTAACCGTGTTCCCTGTCGCTGCAGCCTCATGCGGCGGGCAGTGGGATTCCACAGATCAAGTGTTACCTGAACGGCATCAAGCTGCCCGGCCTCCTCGCCCTGAAGACACTCATGGTGAAGGCGGGCGGAGTCGTGCTCGCCGTCTGTGGAGGTCTCGCCTGTGGCAAGGTGAGTAGTGAGTGGTGGGTGGTGGGTGGTGGGTGGTGGGTGGTGGGTGGTGGGTGGTGGGTGGTCAGTAGTGAGCCGGGTGTAGTGAGTGTTGAGTGGTGGTTGGTGAATGGTGGGGGGTGGGTGGTGAGTGGTGAGTGGTCAGTAGTAATCCGGGTGTAGTGAGTGGTGAGTGGTGGATGGTGAGTGGTGGGTGGTCAGTAGTAGACAGTGGTTGGTGGGTAGTGAGTAGTGAGTAGTCAGTAGTCAGTAGTGGGTAGTGAGGAATGCATATTGAGTAGTGAGGGGTGAGTAGTATGTAGTGAATATTGTGTACTGAGTAAGGGGTGTTGAGTAGTTAGTCGTGATTAGTGATTATTGAGTAGTGAATATTGAGTAGGGAGTAGTTAGTACTGGATAGTGAGTGGTGACAGGTGAGTAGTTAGAGTTGAGTAGTGACTAGTGGGTAGGGAGAATGGAGTGGTGAGCAGTGAATATTGACCAGTGAGCAATATGTGCTGAGTGATGGTTAGTGAGGAGTGAGTAGTGATTGATACATAGTGAATATTGTGTAGTGAGTATGGAATTAGTAGTGAGTTGTAAGTTTGTGTGGTGAGCGATGAATAGTGACGAGTGAGTAGTGAGTGGGGACGAGTGAGTAGTGAGTACTGAGTGGTGATCAGTGAGTTGTGAATAGGTAGCAGTGGGTGAGTAGTGGACAGTGAGTACTGAGTGGTGGTGAGTGGTGAGTAGTGAGTATTGAGTGGGTAGTGAGTAGTGAATGGTGAGTGGTGATCAGTGAGTTGTGAGTAGGTAGCAGTGGGTGAGTAGTGGCCAGTGAGTAGTGAGTGGTGGTGGTGACTAGTGAGTAGTGAGTGGTGAATGGTGATCAGTGAGTTGTGAATAGGTAGCAGTGGGTGAGTAGTGGCCAGTGAGTAGTGAGTGGTGAGTGGTGAGTGGTGAGTGGTGAATAGTGAGTGGCGAGTGGTGAGTAGCGATCAGTGAGTTGTGAATAGGTAGCAGTGGGTGAGTAGTGACCATTGCGTAGTGAGTAGTGCATAGTGAGTAGTGAGTAGTGAGTGGTGAGTGATGGGTGGTGATCGTTGAGTTGTGAATATGTAGCAGTGGGTGAGTAGTGTCCATTGAGTAGTGCGTGGTGGGTGGTGAGTGGTGAATAGTGAGTAGTGAGTAGTGAGTGGGTAGTGAGTAGTGAGTAATGCTGATATAACTCTTCACAGTGAGCTCAGTGAATCAAAGTATCACATACTCTAAACCAAAAGTCTTACTTCGCCTAGACCTGATCCTACATTCGGAACTTAGATTTCTATGTCTGGGTGCTTGCAGGAAGGACCCATGATTCACAGTGGCGCCATCTGTGCATCGGGACTGTCACGAGCAGAGTTCAAGTGCGGCAAGTGGAAGTGGGCTCCTAAGGTAAGCAGCGCGTGCGCACACTGCCATATGGAGTGAGCTGGGGAAGTGATATTCATATAGGTATTTATATTTACACATATTTATTTTTTTGTAATCTTCCGAGCGAGTGGCGTGCTGCGCTCCATGCTGGGAGGCGGTAAGGTTCGTGCCTGATGTAATTAATTTACGTTTACATCCCGATGTAATTAATTGATGTTTACATTGTTGGGAAGTGTTTGTGTTTAATGATGGCAATAGCTCCTGAGTGAACGACTGCAGACTGCAATCCTGAGTGTGTAAAGATAATCCGAGTTGTTAGTCTTTCAAATGGGAACATGGGGGTGGGGCAAATAACCCCGAACGGCAACCAATAGCAAACACAACATAATATTAAAGCTAATTTACAACAGCAGTAACAATGTGGTCATTAGATTTGAATATGTTTTGTGTTGTTAATTGCTTTCAAAATGAATTTATATTTGTTGATTGAGACGGGAAAGTTTAAATCGCACACAATTGGATTTTCATCATTCCATCATTCATTGCCCTATCCTCATAATTCCACCTGTTAGGCGATGTAGCGACAAGTATAAACTTGGCAAGCGCTTTGGATCTGTACTCGACTGCTGCTTGACCTCTGACAATCTGTATCCCACAATCGAAGCCACGCCCTACTCCTTCAGCTTTCCCATCTGGTAGCCTTTCGCACCTCCCAACTTGGCAGTGTATCTGCAGTGCGCCTTTCGATGACTGTTCACACTCTTCGTTCCTTCAGTGTTGCGAGCCGCTCAGAGCAGACGAGGAGCGGCGAGACTTTGTAGCCGCAGGAGCAGCTTCTGGGGTTTCCGCAGCCTTTTCCAGTCCTATCGGTAGGTGGCGCCACTGACACTGCGTGGGGACATGGTAGGTGGGTGTATCAGTGCATATTGCACAAGGAAGTAACTGCCATATGTATGGACGTGGTGGGTGGATCTCTCAGTAAATTGATTGGTGGTTGCTTTACGCCGTATCAGCAGCATAGGCCATATTCATGGCGAGAACTGTTTGGTTCTTATTCAGACCATCGCTTTTACATGTAAAAGCAAACAATCAATGATTTGTCAATAGACATGGCGTTTCCGTAAGTATTGCGCAAGGATGCTATTTCTGCTATATTTGGAGTGATGTGTGTCTTAGTCAATATTGCACAAGGATGTTATTTCCGCTGTATGTGGAAGCAGTGGGTGTCTCAGTAAATATTGCACAAGGATACTATTTACACTGTATGTTGATGCAATGGGTGTCTCAGTAAATATTACACAAGGATGCTATTTCCGCTGTATGTCGAGGTAGTTGGTGTCTCACTAAATGTTGTGCAATGACAATATTTGCACTGTATGTGGATGCACTGGGTGTGTCAGTAAATATTGTGCAAGGACATCACTTCCAAAGTGTGTGGATGTGGTGGGTGGCTCAGTGAATATTGTACAAGGATGCCAATTTGATTGTGCATCAACATGGTGGGTGTCTCAGTAAATATTGTACTTGCACATCACTCACACTGCGTGTTGATGCAGTGGGTGTCTCAGTAAATGTGATACAAGGACGCCACATCCATTGTCTCTGGATGTGGTTGTACAAGGACACCATTTCCACATAAGCATATTCAGCGCTATACAGAGCGACCCAACTAGCCACGGTGCGACCCAACCAGCCATGGTTGAACTCGTTTCAGCCCGTTTAAACTTGTTTCCGGTATAAAGGCTAGGGGACCAGGATAGAAACTGAGCGATAATATGGAGTGACCCAACCAGCCACGGTGCGACTCAACCAGCCACAGTTGAACTCGTTTCAGCCAGTTTAAACTTGTTTCCAGTACAAAGGCTAGGGGACCAGGTTGGAAACTGAGTGATAATAGCTGAAACATAAGCATATTCAGTGCTGTATGGAGCGACCCAACCAGCCACGGTTGCGACCCAACCAGCCACGGTTGAACTCATTCAATCATAAAATACTTTGCTGTAGTTATATCGGGCGGAAAATAAATGGATTAAAGTGTTTGAAGTATATTTGAAATTCATCTACATCAATTTCTGTTTAAATTACACAATATCAGTAATTACTGAATGGGAAACTATTCCTGCAAGGGTATGCTCGATATGACCCAGTGGTCAGCCGTTTTTGCTTCTTTCGTCGCTGTGGACCCTTCTCCATTTCCATTGCATGTGGATGGCATGGCTGTCTCAGAAAATATTGTACTTGCACATTACTTTCACTGTCTGTGGACGTGGTGGGTGTCTCAGTAGATATTGTACAATGATGCAACTTCCATTGTGCATGGACGTGGTGGGTGTCTCAGTAAATATTTCACAAGGATGCTATTTCTGCTGTATGTGGAGGCAGTGGGTGTTTCTGTAAATATTGCACAAGGATACTTTGACTGTTTGTGGGCATAGTGGTAATTAATGGCGTCCCTGTACAATATTTACTGATAGACCTACTATGTGTGGATGTGGTGGGTGTCTCAGTAAATATTGCACAAGGATACTTTGACTGTTTGCGGGCATAGTGGTAATTAATGGCGTCCCTGTACAATATTTACTGAGACACCTACTATGTGTGGATGTGGTGGGTGTCTCAGTAAATATTGCACAAGGATACTTTGATTGTTTGTGGGCATAGCAGGTGTCTCAGTAAATATTGTACAGGGATGCCACTTCCACTGTGTGTGGACGTGGTTGGTGTATCAGTAAATACTGTACAGGGATGCCCCTTCTACTGTGTATGAGTGTCTCAGTAAATATTATCCAAAAATGCTGTTGGTATTTAATTTCTCTGGAGAGAGGCTGCAATTCTTTCGATAACTTGTATACTTATTCAGGGATAAAACGTAGTTACGCACAAAGCCCTGTTTCAAGGGCAGGGTTGCTAAACAGCCTTATAGTAAAAGTGTTATATGGCTGGGTTTTGCTCATATCTACATGGATTTGCAATCTAACCATGTGAAATATATCGTTCAAATACTCATCAATCACAGCCTACTACCAATGGAGTGCAGAATAGATGAAATCATGTAGAATAATCAAATTAAAAGTTGAACTAAGAACATGTGGTGACTGTTATTTTGGTATTGTTGCATGTTCTCCTAGTTCATCACCTCATCAAGTGATGTGCTTTCGAAAAGTCGCTACTTTCATCAGACTATGCACTTTTAACACAACTCTATGTACTGCTGGCATGCAGGTATTGCAGGTATTGCAACACCTCAGGGAGTTTGACGCCCCTGCCCTGCAGAGTGGTAAACCACTGCCTTTTGGTACAGGTTCTTGACAGAACCGAAGGCTAAGGGAGCAAACCCTAAACAGAAAACCATGTCACTGTGGCAGCATTAAGGGCGGTTGATGTATGGAACTCCCAACATCTCCCGACCAGCCACTGCAGGGACAAATAGTTTTGCGCCTGTCTTGACATGTTCTTGCCGGTGTGAAACCTCTATTTGCTCCCCGAGAGAGTGATGCCGGTAACTTGCAAAAGCCAGCAGCACTTCAACACTTTTGCAGGCAGCTTTCATGAAATGTTGACATTAAGACCGACTCATGGACGCAACTCTCACAGCAGAGAGTGAAATGGAAAGCCGCAGTCAAGTAATGAAAGCAGTCTTTGTTGCATCGCGACCGACAGCATGATGATGATGATGACGTACTGCTCTTACAACCGTTCTGTTGGTCTTTTGCCGCATAAGGATCCCAGAGAGCACGGGTGATAAATTTGAAGTACAAATACAACAAAACCCTTTCATAACACAATTGTCAGGTCCATGAAATACAATCATGAAAAAAAAACATGGTCATTTATAAATGCGGGTTCAGTTCACTGAATTACCGTTAAATTAATTAATTCTGGGTCCAATGATTTGTAATGTTATATCCAAATTTGCATAAAAATTAAAATCGAGGTGCGTAAAATTGAAGCGCATCAAATGTGGGATTCCTTGTAGTATCCATGTAGGTGGTCCTCCTTGTGTACAAACATGACCTCATTTATCGAAGTACTGCCATTACGACCTGCTGTTCGTGACTGCTTCCACTTATCTGTGCCCGATACAGATGGACTAATGAATGACCATCGTGAGTGTTGTCCTCGTTTTTTACCAGGTGGCGTGTTGTTCAGCTTAGAAGAAGGAGCCAGCTTCCTCAATCAGATGCTCACGTGGCGCATGGTGAGTGCCCACCTCTTGTCTTAGCCGAGAGCTTGATTGATTGATTGATTGGTGATTGTTTTATGTCATGTCCTGAGGCAAAGGCAATATTCACACCGAGAAGGGTTCTGCTTTTATTCGGTTGCCTTTTGATTAAAATATCGGTTTTACTTTCTTGGCCGAACGCAGTGTCAATGTATATTCTGGAATAATTGCCAGACACAAACATTAAGTCACGTGACCTGAGTGGGAGCTTCTCAGGTGGTCGGCCATTTTGAGTCGCTATTTGATTCACATTCTATGTTGTTACACTGTTGTTATCATAGCCTGTGAGGGGTCGACAGATTAAAACTAAAATCACTGTCAAAAGTATTGTCAGTGTTAAATCAATCAGTGTCATCGGTTGGAATCTGCGTTCAAACTCTGGCCAAGTCAAAGAGATTACTTAAATTTGATAGTTATCACTACCTGGCTTTGGGTTCGTTATTACTATGAGAGGGAAAAGAGCAGGGGAATGGGGAAGAGCAATTAGCTGTTATTAAAATGTCCTCTGGCATATTCAAGGAATTACAAAAAAAACAATCAACAAGATTTAAGAATCAGGATATTCGCTGACTCATTAGTCCATCAGAAGGTTAGGAGTTCGAATTCCAGCCGAGTCAAACCAATGGCTTACAAAATGAATACTTGTCACTACCTAGGTCCGTGCTTGACATTACTAGGATAGGGTCAGTACTGGTTAGCTCATAATCAAATAATGTGACTGTGTGGGATATCAGGGCATGGTTCTGGTTCCCTGGTCCCCCAGTGTGGGTGCACTATAAAGTCGCCATGAATGCATCCTGATAGGAATGTGGATGTTTCTCGGATGTCACTTAAGGTCACTTCCTGAGATAAATATATTGGGTTCTTCATTACGATCAATAAACCGTGAAGTAATTTTCATTTTAAATTGTTGACTTTGGAGATATTTGAAGTGCAGTTATACTAAAGTAATGTTGGCGTACAGCTCGACACATTGACTCCATAAGCTTCAGGAGTAACCGTTCTATTAAAGCTGCACAGTCCGATGGCGTTTGAATGTTTGTCTTATTTCTTAGATAAATATATCAAATTGATTGTTATGAGCTACTAATCATTAGTCTGGAGACATTTTGATGAAAAATGACTAGCTTTGAAGGAATTTGAGCTGAAAGAACCCACAATAATTCTGACAAGCTTGCCAAAGCTCCTGTGGGTATGACCCAAATGGTTATCTTGCGGTGACCATGTGATGTGAGATGACCTACTAATCCTGGGACCTGACAGGGCTGTAGGCAGGTATTTCTGTTTGGGGTTTGAACATTCTGGGAACGGATTGGTGCCATAGGCCCGTGGCACTAGGGTTTTTAACAAAATATTATTTTGTAGAAAGGTTAATTTTATTTATATCTATCGAATTGACCAAGTAGTATTGAATATCCAACATCACATATACATCGGTATATGATTGACATCATCCAAATGGCGGAAATTTCAAAACATCAAACCATGCAACCACCCACCAAACTGCACATTTTGTTATTCAGTCGGGCCTGAGCATTAATGGTTTGATGGGATCCGCCACAATTGCACAGGTTTCTGGGTTTAATGCTATGATGGCAGCAGCCGTTCTGGTCGTGCCTATGTGTTATCGGGATCCATCGCAAATTCGACGTTCCACAGTGTATACATCGGAGGACCGCCTGGGGTCTTAGCACCATATCAGTTTCTACACTCACCTATGATGAAATGCACGGTCTGCGATTCCGAGCCATCCGCTGGTGCATATACACTGTGGAATGGCTGCTGCCATCATAGTATTAAAACCAGAAACCTGTGTATTTGCGGCGGATCCCATCAAACTATTAATGCTCAGGCCCAGCTGATGTGGAAGGCATGGAACGGCACTGCATTAGCTAATACAAAAGATCTGAAAGTCAAAAACTTTCAAATGCACATATCTCACTCCATATGGTTCACTCCTTTTTACATTCAATAACAAACTGATAAATTTCAAACAGATAAGCGCAAAACACATGTGTGCGCATCCCCACATACATTTAGACCTCCAAGGAAATGCCTACTGCTTGCATTTCTCATGTACATAGTATTGCTGTTTGTATTTACTGTTATTCCATCCATATGTCTCAGCCTCCCTCAACCATACATAGTCCTGATAGCAGATGCAATTTTAATTGACAAATGTAACGATTTCCAAATTTAAATTACCCAAATTGATTAATTATATTTATAGAATTGACCAAACAGCATTGAAAATCCAACATGGAGGGGAGGGGCAACATCCACCTCATTTCACCTTCCCCTCTGTTGCACTGCACATTAGGCCTACTTGGTCAGGGAGGCTAATGAGGTCACAAGATTGGCCTAATTGGTCAATGGCCTCCCTACATAATGGTTGTTTCAAAGTGAGTGTCCAAAGGGGAGAGGATATAAATTCACTGGTTATTCTGTATATGCTGTCCCAAATCATTACCTAATACACCAGTATCTAAGTTGGATATATAGGATCAAATGTAAATACTTGTTTTAATTTTGACAAAATTATATTTCATCGGACCATGCAACTTTAAATTGACTTAGGAATCCATGTCTATGCAGCGACAAATGCTTAATAAGTCTATGAGTATCTGAGTTAGATTTATAGGTTCAAATCTAAATAAGTGTTGTTGTTTAGAAAAGTGTATACTTTCATCAGACTTTGTATAAACATGGATGCCAATGGGTGTGCGCTAACTTGATATGTGTAATCACATGCTTATGTGACTTACGATAGCCGGAGGAAGAGTTCATGGCTAACAGCACTCACCTCCAAGGGTCCAATTACACAAGCCAGTCGGTGGGTAGTGTGATTGCATCAAGGAGCTACGATAGTCTAATGGTTAGGATTCTCACATTTTATGAAATGGCTGTAATTGCATCAGGGAGCCGAGATAGTCTAATGGTTAGGATTCTCACCTTTTGAAATGATCATGATTGCATCAGGGAGCAGAGAAAATCTAATGGTTAGGATTCTCACTCTTTGAAATGGCTAATCTACGACCTCCAGGTCCCACTCTCGACACAATGCTCCCATTTATCGTCCTGCCCTTCATGATGCTATATGATGCTACGTGTGTATTTCTTTTAGCATTCTGCCTGATGTCCCATAGTTTGATATTGCTGTCCTCCTTACTTCCCTCATGCTGTTCTCCTCCATGATGCTCTGTGTACTTCCTGTAGCGTTGTATTTGATGTTCCCCATTTTGATGTCGCTCTCCTCCTTTCTTCACTCTTGCTCTTCTCCTCGATGATGTTCTGTGTACTTCTTGTAGCATTGTGTTCGATGTCCCCCAGTTAATTGTCACTGTCCTCCTTTCTTCCCTCATGCAGCTCTTCTCCTCCATGAGGTTCTGTGTACTTATTGTAGTGTTGTACTTGATGTTCCCCAGTTTGTTGTCGCTGTCCTCCTTTCTTCCCTCATGCAGCTCTTCTCCTCCATGATGCTCTGTGTACTTCTCGTAGTGTTGTGTTTGATGTCCTCCAGTTTGATGTCGCTGTCCCCCTTTCTTCCCTCATGCAGCTCTTCTCCTCCATGATGTTTTGTGTACTTCTTGTAGTGTTGTACTTGATGTCCCCAGTTTGTTGTCGCTGTCCTCCTTTCTTCCCTCATGCAGCTCTTCTCCTCCATGATGTTCAGTGTACTTCTTGTAGCATTGTGTTTGATGTCCTCCAGTTTGATGTTGCTGTCCTCCTTTCTTCCCTCATGCAGCTCTTCTCCTCCATGACGGCATCTTTACTGCTGAACATCCTGATGTCGGCCTTCAAGGGCCATCCAAAGAACATGTCCGAGCCTGGGCTCATCAGCTTCGGCTACATAGGGGTGAGTTCCACAGCTCTGAAGCTAAGCTTCCATATATATATATATATATATATATATATGTATATATATATATATATATATATATATGCGGTATGCGGTATGCGGTATGCGGTGTGCAACACAAAATGGGAAAGCATGTAAATGCACAGTGGTGCTTCCATATGTCCGGTTTCGAACACGGCAAGTGGATTGCTCCATTGGACCGATCACGAACGCGAATGGGCTGCATTTGCCATAGAGCAAACAGGAACTTCGACAAATTTTGAGCAAGAAAGACCGAAAATGGCATGGGTATATATGCCACATGCCACACGCTGCATGCCGCATACCGCGTGCATGGAATGTTAGCTTTATTGAGAGTTGCGTAATTCACATGAAAGCATCAAATTTGCAGAAGCAATGCTAACTAGACTGTCACACTAGAAGCGCATGTCAACAACGACTGTCTTCAGCTGAATAAAATTATTGACTGAACCTCCTCTACAGAAACAAATCTAGTTTGATTATTCTGATACGTCTGTATATGGTCTAAATAAAACTTGTCTATGCACTCACCAGAAGCTGGTTTCGGACTTATGTAAGTCTATTTTCGTATTTGTTACTGCCCAATGGATCTGCGGTGAGGTTGCATAATTCGATGGATTTCAGTTCCTGCTATAATTTGTACATACATGTATTGGATTCATTATCATAATATATTTTACTTTTGTTTGCAAAAACCTATATTTTAAAGGATTAACTATGAAGTTATTTTAAGTGAACCCATGCGCAATTAGTTTTGGCATGCACACTGAAATGCTGGACATAATTCATCAGATTGATCAATATAATCTATTTTACTTTAGTTCGAAGAAACCTTCACATTCAAGGATTAAGTTTATGGATATTTCAAAGGGAAACCATGTAAAATTAAGCATGGTGTGCGCACTGAAATGTTGGACATCCCTTGTAATTACCCGTTTACAAGCATAATAGTGGGACAGTAAAATCAAACAGCAATAAATGTTTAGCGAAGACAGCAGTATCTGCGTTCACTATACATAGTGTAGTGGTCTGCACTGACCTGTCAGGCAAGTAACCACATAGACAGGTAGGCGTGGGGAGTGTGTTGATATCAGGGAGCCTAGGTGGTGTAATGGTTAGCACACTGGCCCGGAATGCAAAGAGATGTGGGTTCGAGTCCCGCTCTAGGCGCAGTATTTCCCATTTTCATCACCCCCACGACACTGGTTGCCGTGATCAGGATCCTGTACAAGCTTTGCGCTGTATGGTTGTTGAACCTACCCTGTGTATGTATGTGTTAGTGCATTGCCTGTATGTATGTAATTGTAAGCATTACAAGACTTACAATTCCAGGGGGACGAGTGTAGTGGTCTGCACTGACCTCTCAGGCAAGTAACCACATAGACAGGTAGGCGTGGGGAGTGTGTTGAATCAGGGAGCCTAGGTGGTGTAATGGTTAGCACACTGGCCCGGAATGCAAAGAGATGTGGGTTCGAGTCCCGCTCTAGGCGCAGTATTTCCCATTTTCATCACCCCACGACAATATCTATAGGATCAAATCTCCCGAAACGCGACCGTTTTAAGTAGCTTTTACGTGAACTGAGTTGTATGTAGTAAAAACGCAGGTATGCTGTACATTCCGAACCAGACCGCTTATCTAAACTGACCTGCAACACGGCTTCTCATCTCCGTCCCCCCCTATCACTCCCCAATCCCCTCCCCCCTATCCCGCAGCCCGTCTGTCAGATTCCAACCCCCCTCTCTCCACTCACCCCGGTACCCCGCCCTCGCCTGCTCCCGGTCCACCTCGCGCACCCTCCTCCCTCCCCGGCCCATGCTTCCCTCGTCGCAGCACCCCACCCTCTCCCTTGTCACCGCCACCCACGCTTTACCGTGTCCCCGCCCCCACCCTCTCCCCTTGTCCCCGCCCCCACCCTCTCCCCTTGTCCCAAACCCAACCCTCTTCCTCCTCCCGCACCCCCCCCCCCCCAGTCGCCACCCTTATGCTCTCCACGCATCCCCTGCCCCGCTCCGCCCTGCCCTGCCCTGCTCTGCCCTGCCGTACCCTGAGCCCTGCCCTTGCCCGGCCCTTGCCCTCGCCCCTGCCTCTCCCTGCCTCTCCATGCCCCGCCCTGCCCCGCCCTGCCCTGCCCTGGCCCTGCGCTGCCCCCGCCTCGCCCATGCCTATGCCCCTGCCTCGTCCCTGCCCTGCCCTCGCCTCTGCGCTGCCCCGCCTCTCGACTCGGTCGCCCCCTGTCCCTGCCCTGCCCTGCGCTGCCCCGCTTCGCCCTTGCCCTGCATGCCCTGCCCTGCCCCGCCCTGCCCTGCCCTGCCTCGCCCCTGCCTCGCCCTGCCTCTCCATGCCCCGCCCCTGCCCTGCCCTGCCCTTGCCCTGCCCTGCACTGCCCTGCCCCGCTCCGCCCTGCCCTGCCCTGCCCTGCCCTGCCTCTCCCTGCCTCTCCCTGCCTATCCCTGCCCCGCCATGCCCCGCCCTGTCCCAGGAGGCCGGCAAACCATCCCTGCGTCTCATCTCACGTGACACTTCCGGTGTGATGAAACTAAACCGGGAGTTGGCACCCTCACCAAACCAGGCCTCACTGTGACTCAGTACTTCCTGGGTGCCAGAGATGCTCAGAGTTTGGTGCCCTTGTGCTACTCACATATGCTCCCCATATTTAACCTGTCACCAGCACCCGAGTACTCCAATATATGAATGTTTCAAAATGTCTACTTACCCATCAGCACTTGCACAACAATAATGTTCTCATGTGATTTGTTGTTTTTTGTTTATTTAAATAATGCTCTGAGTAAAGGACTAGTTGTTTATTATGATTTAGTGTGTTGATACCCAACGATTATCCTTCCACAATTCATGTTGTCCATGTGTTCTTTTTCAGGATATTCAATATAGCACCGTTGAGTTACCACTCTTCGTGCTCATGGCCATATTTGGTAAGTATTTTCCATCTTAAATGAATATTAATGAATATCTTTCAAAGCCAGAAGGCAACCTATCTATAAAGCTCACTATATTTGACTTATGTTGTGTCTGAAATGGTTTAGTTGGTTTTAAATGCATTTGGTTGGTTTTACCTTAAAGCTGCATATTCCGATAAAAGCATAACATTTTATAATCCAAAACCTAATCCTGAAACCCTAGACCTACCTATCCTATGTAAGTGCTCGTGCACTCATTGCTGCTGGATAAAATGTTGCATTAGGTTACATTAAAAAGAGGTCAGAGCTGAACCCTACGATGCCAGGGTTTTGAAGTGTACGTCGACATTGATTTGGAAAGTTTTTACTTTAAAAACCCCCAAATTTTACTTCAAAAACCCCCAAAGGTAACCATTCATAATAAACGATACTTCAAAGTAAAGAATGACACATGATACAGATCACTGTGATGTAGTGATCTGCATCTCTCACACCTTCTTTCAGCACCCATTACCTAACATTTGATATAAAACTCGTCTGATGTCTGATGTAAGTCCCCGCTGCAATCTGAGACTTGCAATCCATTCCTTAGGCCACACAATACAAAACACTTCTGATAGGATCCAACAGTGGACGGGCTTCTCGCATTTTATATCTACACTATATATATGAAGAGTTCAGACGGAAAACCATGTAAGCGCCAATCTAAAAATGTTGTTTAAATAAAAGGTTTTTACTTGAAAATAATTTTAATTCTCACTAATTCCACTTTTCATATGATCACATGGTTATGGAGCAATGCAAAAAAAGAATATGAATATAAAGAAAATTACGTTTTTAAGGGTTTGAATCCAATGTTTATTTCCATTTTTGGATTGCCGTTTACGTGGTTTTGCGCCTGAACTCTTCATATGTGTATTGGAGATATCTTATATCTTTTTGAAAAAAAGAAGAGAGAAAGACAAAGGAAGAAAGAAATGTTTATAGACAATTCTAGAATCATGCAATACCATGTGATGCATATTCACTGAGTGCATACTACTTTTATCGAACTGGAATTGTATGCAGTTACCATTACAACTAATAGCTGATTTATATTATGCTTCTATTATTGAACATGATTTTCATGTGGTTATTATTGCAACTGATAATTTCATTTATGTACCACCAAATTGTAATGAATGGCCGTAAGACCAGTGCTCTGGCGCTGACAAAAGGCATTATTCACTGAATAAACTTCATTTACTAAAAAAAAAAAAAAACATAGCAGAAACTGAAGAGAATCAGATTATACAACTTTGAGTGAATAATGGTGTAAATGTGATATCCATGCTGGAGTCGTTCCAATCAGAGCTGTGCACTAGGTTTTATGTTAAATGGACCTCAGCGAACATAATTACAAAGTAGACTGCTGAATGAAAAAGCTGAAGAGTTCAGACACAAAAACCGACAAGCGCCATTCGGGCCAAAATGAAACCATGACTCGCATGCTGAAGCTGCCATTATTCCGATAGTCAAATATGTTTGTTCGCAGAAACAAACTATGCAAACAGAAACTGACACATCCGTTATATAATGCACTACGCAAACAGAAACTGACACATCCCTTATATAATGCACTACGCAAACAGAAACTGACACATCCCTTATATAATGCACTACGCAAACAGAAACTGACAATCCTTATATAATGCACTATGCAAACAGAAACTGAGACATCCCTTAATATAATGCACTACGCAAACAGAAACTGACCCATCCCTTATTATAATGCTCTCACGCAAACTTAAACTGACACATCCCTTATATAATGCTACTAGGCTTACTGAAACTGACACATCCCTTATATAATGCTCTTATTGCTAACTGAATCTGACACATCCCCTTTTATAATGCACTACGCAAACAGAAACTGACACAATCACCTTATATAATGCCACTAGGGCGCAACATTGAAAACTGACTCCACATCCCTTATATAATGGCACTACGGAAATAGAAAAACTGAACACATCCCATTATATAATGCACTGCGCATAACAGAAACTGACACATCCCTTATATACTGCACTACGCAAAACTGAAAACTGACAACTTCCCTACATAATGCACTACGGAAACAGTAACTGGTCACATCCCTTATATATTGCCCTATGCACAACAGAAACTGACCACATCCCTTATATAAGGCACTACGCAAACAGAAACTGCCCACCATCCCTTATATAACTGCCACTATGCAAACAGTACTGGACACAATCCCTTATATAATGCACTACGCAAACTGAAACTGAAACATCCCTTATATAAAAAAATTTTGGAACTATGCAAACAGAACTGAACACATCCACTTATATAATGCCACTATGCACACAGAAACTGACTCATTCCCTTATTAGAATCGCACTACGCACAAACAGGAATCGGACACATCCCTCCATATAATGCACTACTCGCAAACAGAAACTGCACACATTCCCTTTTATAATGCACTTACGCAAACTGAAACTGACACTTCCCTTATATAATGCACTACGCCAAACTGAAACTGACACATCCCTTATATAATGCACTACGCAAACAGAAACTGACACATCCCTTATATATGCACGTACGCAACAGAAACGGACACATCCCTTATATAATGCCATACGCAAACTGAAACTGACACATCCCTTATATAATGCCACTACGCAAAACATGAAACTGACACATCCCTTATATAATGGCACTATGCAAACAGAAACTGATACATCCCTTATATAATGCACTATGGAAAACAGAAACTGACACATCCCTTATAGTAATTGCACTATGCAAACAGAAACTGGACACATCCCTTATATAATGCACTATGGCAAACAGAAACTGACACTTCCCTTATATAATGCACTACGCAAACAGAAACTGACACATCCCTTATATAATGCACTACGCAAACAGAAACTGACACATCCCTTATATAATGCACTACGCAAACTGAAACTGACACATCCCTTATATAATGCACTACGCAAACAGAAACTGACACATCCCTTATATAATGCACTACGCAAACAGAAACTGACACATCCCTTATATAATGCACTACGCAAACAGAAACTGACACATCCCTTATATAATGCACTACGCAAACTTAAACTGACACATCCCTTATATAATGCACTATGCAAACAGAAACTGACACATCCCTTATATAATGCACTACGGAAACAGAAACTGACACATCCCTTATATAATGCACTATGCAAACAGAAACTGACACATCCCTTATATAATGCACTACGCAAACAGAAACTGACACATCCCTTATATAATGCACTACGCAAACAGAAACTGACACATCCCTTATATAATGCACTACGCAAACTGAAACTGACACATCCCTTATATAATGCACTACGCAAACTGAAACTGACACATCCCTTATATAATGCACTACGCAAACAGAAACTGACACATCCCTTATATAATGCACTGCGCAAACTGAAATTGATGCACTTTAGCTGGAAATAACAAAACTAAATTATATTTGACATAGAAACAACTCAAATGGATTTGTCGGTGTTTGCACCTGAACCTGTATGTATGAAGGTTGTAAGTTTGGCAATTCAAGTACAAACAGCTCGTAGCCTGTGTCTGGTGCAATTCAAGTTCATTATCAAATCGCTCTCCTCCCATATCTTTCCACCAGACAGGATGGCCAAATGAGTTGAGCATCCATCTCCCGCTTTGGTATGATCGTGGGTTTCGAGTCCTGCTTGAGTCAAACCAATGACTTGAAGTGTTATACTTGTCGCTTCCTAGCCAGACGCTCGGCATTATTAGGATAGCGCCAAGGCTGGTTCCCTCAGTATCAGGATAATGTGACTGAGTGGGATATCAGGTCATGGTGCTGGCGGCCTTGTCTCTCAGTGTGACAGCACTATAAAGTCGCGATGAGTGGGCACTGTCATAAGTTGGTTCCCGTCCTGAGATGACCTTACATGTTGCCAGGATGTAAAACTCCAACAACCAACCAATCCCATCTGTTCCAGGTGGGTTGTCAGGGGCCGCTTTCATCCAACTGAACTACAAAATAACACTCTTCAGAAGAAGGTAAGGAAATAGAAGATTTCCACTACCAACCCGCCCTCTGATGGCTGTGGGAAGAACTCCTGTTGTAGCTAGCAGCTCAGGGTATCCTCTGCTTTATGGAAAATGTATCAGAGGATTTCCAGCACCAACCCGCCCTCTGACGGCAGTGGGAAGAACTCCTGTTGTAGCTAGCAGCTCAGGGTATCCTCTGCTTTATGGAAAATGTATCAGAGGATTTCCACCACCCCTCCGCCCTCTGACGGCAGTGGTAAGAACTAATGTTGTTAGATTTCCACCACCAACCCGCCCTCTGACGGCAGTGGTAAGAACTAATGTTGTTAGATTTCCACCAACAACCCGCCCTCTGACGGCAGTGGTAAGAACTAATGTTGTTAGATTTCCACCACCCCTCCGCCCTCTGATGGCAGTGGCAAGAACTAATGTTGTAGGTAGCAGCTCAGTATCCACCATATTTTATGGAAAATGTATTATAAAGACTTTCCCACACAAACCCATCGTCTTCCCTTCCAGGAAAGCAATGACACTTAAATTTGATTATTCCTTCAGAATATGGAGCTTTAATAATATAACTTTTAAAGAAGAGATTATATTACACTCGAGTAGAATATGTGTGTGAATGTCAGTGCTTATTAACGCTTTACATATTCTACTCATGGACTTATACCAACAATGTTTTTATTTAAATAGCATGCAAGCCCTCTTTGTCAATGTATCACCTCCCGTAATCTTAGCTATATTTTATGCATTAAATGGTTCCGTCATTTACCGCAAACTTAACCGCTTCAAAATCGTGCCAGACATCAGTCTTTCCATCGTTTGACACAGATCTGACAATTTCAGAATTTTGCGTAAATCAAAATGTCGACATCTGAATGTGATTACCATGACTAACTACATAGTTAGTGATGGCTGTTTAGTGTCATATCAGCAGTAAAGGCCATATTCGTGGCGAAACAAGACTAACAGAATAAATACCACTGGCTTTACACCATGAATATGGCCCTTGCTGCTGCTGAAATGCCAAATGCAAGATGCGATCAGCGGTGAATCAGCAATCAAGCGATAAATCAATTATCGACTGAGGAGGCTTAAGCTACCAACAATGTCATATCATCGTCTCAGGGGAGATATGATAGAGACTTATAAGATTATTACTGGAGTCCATGACAGTGATATCACAACAGGTTTGATCAACCTCAGAATAGACAGCAACACCAGAGGCCAGCGGAGAAGATCTTCAAGGAGAAGTCGAGACTTGAGGTCAGGAAACACTCCCTTTTCTTTTGAGTGACAGATATTGATGGAACAGTCTTACAGTCCTATTGGTTGAAGCACCAACAGTAAAAGCATGTGAGAGAAGGCTGGATAGACATTGGAGAGCACTCCCACAATTACATGACATCAGGGCCCTGTCCACCTACATATGTGTGCAAACAAAATCGGTTCTTTCTATTTTACCATAACACGAAGCATTACAAAGAAAGTTGGATAGATATTGGAGGGGACACCCACCTTTTAGCTGTATGACTTCAAGGTTCTGTCCACCTGCATTATTATCACTGATCAGGGCCCATATTCACGATGCGGTGTTAGCTTACACTCGGTGTGTTTGCACTCCTTGCGTACTGAGTTTTCGCCGCTAACCCAGAAATCCCAGCCAAAACCAGTTTTGGCTCGCTAACACCGCATCATGAATACGGCCCCAGATTATGTGTGCACAGAAAAGGAGTTTTTTTGTTAGCATAACGAGTTGGTTGAAGAGGCCCAATAGGGCCTAGATCAGCCAGAAGAGGATCTGAAACTTAGGCCAAATGAAACTAAATTGGTGATCGTCATTTTGAAATTAAAAAGTCCGGGCCAGACTGTTTTTTTGTATTTGTATTTGTTATTATTGCCGTAGATGCAGGCCGGATGTGAAAACAGACGTGATGGTCGAATGAGTGGAGTGTCCGCATTCCGTTCTGGTAGTTCGTACGATTCGAACTCCTGGGTTCAAAGCATGGCCGAGTCAACCCAAGGACATACACATTGATACAACAGATGAATTGCTGCTAGCCCGACGCATTTCTAAGTTGTTATTTTTTCAAATTCAAAAATCTAAAAAAATTCCGAGGAAGGTGATTTTTCAGGCACGGGCGGGGATGATAACCAATTTTTAAAAAAAATTATTGTTTGGCTTTAATCTGCAAGAGATTCCTTTTCATCCAGGTACATCACCAACAAGTGGGGCAAGGTGGCCGAGGCAGTGGGGGTGGCCGCCTGCAGCGCCATTATCCTCATGCTTCTTATTTACACCATCCCCGTGTGCCGGCCCCTCCGAGGCTGGACCCCGGCAGCCAACGCCTCCCACCCGCCGCCCGCCAACCTCTCCTCGGCCGCCCGCCACTCGGTCACCCGCCGCGCCGCGCCGCCGTCTGGTGGACAACAACCGAACCAACAGCACCACGACTTAGGCGAGAATCCGCCAGGTGGCGCTAACGACAGCGGCGCGCTACGCGGGGAACAAACGCGGCACGGAGACCCGTACGGGCACCACCTGCATGCATATGTGTTCAGGGTAAGGGGGTTGGGGAGGTGTGCGGGGGTGGGGGGGAGTGTGTGTGTGGGGGGGGGGGGGAGCTCAGGGTAATGGGCTTGCAGGCAGTGGCGTATATAGGGTGTGTATTGTCAGCACAATTAAAATGGTTGTGAGTGCATGTTATAGCGATATAGTGATATAGCGATATAGTGATATGGTACACAGGAAGTGTGAACACTTATTTGTCTCTCTTTTCTTTTTTTTTTTGTTACATTAGTTGTCCCAAGCAGGGGAAATCCCAGTCACAGGCGACTGGTCTTCCCCACTCCACTGCTGGTCGATAGAAAGCCCAAGCTTACACTTTTACCGACCCAAGGTATTTTTAACCTCCCACACCACATAGACATGGTATGAGAGCAACCGGCCTTTGATGACGCTGTAAGTTATACACAGCAGTGGAAATCCAAATTGGTAGAGCTGGGGGCATGGGCAATTGAACCGCCGACCTTCAGATTAGGAGTCTGACCTAGAAAACCAAACCAATTATCTACATTTGATTTGACATATCTAACTTAGATACTGATTCACTTATTAAGCATTTGTTTCTGCGTAGTAGGCAATGCTGAGTCAATTTAACAAAACCTGTTACTGCAGAAGTCTATGGTGTCAGAATTTTGGTAGGCTTGCCAAAACTAATTTTCCATGTTTGCACTCAAAATATCTCAAAAGTTTACCATTTAAAATGAAAGTAACTTTGAAATAATGTAAAGTAGTCTCTTCACTTCTGGGTGAGCCAGCGATGCACAAAACTCACCGCCTGCCCTACTACTGTTCGGTGTATTTCCTCTGTAGGATTGGACCCAGGTTCCACTGTACCTATTGTAGATACTCTTGCTACCTGGACTTACCTGTCTGTGTTGTTGCTTTGCTGAGTCAACTGAACTCCATTGCAGGGCTTCTGTCCTTACGGAGAGGAGAACCGGATGGCCAAGGTGTTGTTTGGGACACCAGAGGCAGGCCTTCACCAGCTGCTCCATGCACCGCTAGGTAAGTCTGCACACACCGTTAGGTAAGTCTGCATGTACCACTAGGTGGGTATGCACACACCACTAGGTAAGTATGCACACACCACTATGTAAGTCTGCATACACCACTAGGTAAGTCTGCACACACCACTAGCTAAGTATGCACCCACCTGCACACACCACTAGGTAAGTATGCACATCACTAGGGAAGTATGCACACACACCACTAGGTAAGTGTGCATGCATCACTAGGTAAGTCTACACATGCCACTAGGTAAGTATGCACACACAGATAGGTAAGTATGCATGCACCACTAGTTAAGTCTGCACTCACCACTAGGTAATTATACACACACCACTAGGTAATTATGCACACGCCACTAGGTAAGTCTGCACGCACCACTAGGTAAGTCTGCATGCACCACTAGCTAAGTCTGCATGCACCACTAGGTAAGTATGCACAAACAGCTAGGTAAGTCTGCATGCACCACTAGGTAAGTCTGCACAAACCGCTAGGTAAGTCTGCACACACCGCTGGATAAGTCTGCACACACCACTAGGGAAGTATGTGCACACTGCTAGGTAAGTCTGCACACAATGCTAGGTAAGTCTGTACACACTGCTAGGTAAGTCTGTACACACTGCTAGGTAAGTCTGCACACACTGCTAGGTAAGTCTGCGCACAATGCTAGGTAAGTCTGTACACACCGCTAGGTAAGTCTGCATCCACCACTAGGTATGTCTGCTCTCAGACAGGACGCGGTAACTGAATCTGTCCAACTAAGAGCGCTGGCTTCCCATGCGGAAGGTGAGGCGTTTGAGTCAAACCAATGAGTTACAAAATTGATACTTGTCGCTACCTAGTCTGGTGATACCCCATCAACCCATCCCCCATTCCTCCCTCCCCTTCCCCCCATTCCTCCATTCTCCTATCCCCCATTCTTCCACCACCCATTCCCACATCGCCCATCTCCCCATCACCCATTCCTCCATTCCCCAACCCTCATTCCCCCATCACCCCATCCCCCTTTCCTACCTGCCCCATCCCTCCATACCTCCATCCCACATCCCCCATCTCCCCATCCCCCATTCCCCCATTCCTCCATTCTCCCATCCCCCATTCCCCCATCACCCCATTCCCCCATTCCTCCATTCTCCCATCCCCCATTCCCCCATCACCCCATTCCCCCATTCCTCCATTCTCCCATCCCCCATTCCCCCATCACCCCATTCCCCCATTCCTCCATCCCCCATCCCCCATTCCCCCATCACCACATTCCCCCATTCCTCCATTCTCCCATCCCCCATTCCCCCATCACCCCATTCCCCCATTCCTCCATTCTCCCATCCCCCATTCCCCCATCATCCCATTCCCCCATTCCTCCATTCTCCCATCCCACATTCCACCATCACCCCATTCCCCATTCCTCCATTCCTCCATTCTCCCATCCCCGATTCCCCCATCACCCCATTCCCCCATTCCTCCATTCCCTCGTTTTCCCCATTTCCCCAATGTTCCTATTTTTCACATTTCCCCCCACTTTCCCCCATTTGCCTATTCCATTCTCACATTCCCACCTCCCATTGGCCCATTCACTCATGTCCACATTTTTCCTCTTTTCCACCATTTCTACCATTTACCAGGTCCCTTATTCCTCCTGCTCGCATCCTCCATTCTCCCCTTCTTCATCGGATGTGATGGCCGAATCGGTAAAGCGCAGGATTCCCACGTGGAAGGTCAGCAGTTCGACTCAAGAGCACTGGCTTTCCATGTGAAAGGTCACATGTTTGATTCCCGGTTAAGTCAAACCAATAACTTACAATACTAGAATAGCCCAATGATTGGTGTGCTCAGCATCAGGATAATGTGACTGAGTATGATAGCAGCCTGATCTGCCAGTGTGGCACGAGTTTAATGTCGCCATGATTACGCACTGTCACAAATCAGTACCCGCCCTGATATACCTCAGATGTTGCCAGGATGCAAAACGCCAACAAGGAAACAAAGTGCATGCGGGGGGGACCTGACTGGTGGACGCCGATTTTGGTCTCGAATTCAGTTCTTTGATGTGTGGCTATTGAAATGAGCACGAAGTAAAATGTACATGAAGTGAAATGAACACAACTGTGGCGGAGTGGGTGGTTAGAGTGCTTGACTTCTTTCTAGGTCAGACTCCTAATCTGAAGGTTGGGGGTTCGATTCCCCATGCCATCACCTCTGCTAATTTGCATTTCCGTCACTCTGTATAACTTACAGCGTCATCAGAAGCCAGTTGTTTTTATACCATGTCTATGTGGTGTGGACATTAACAATCTCTTGGATCGGTAAAAGTGTAGGCTTGGGCTTTCTATTGACCAACTGTCTAATGGTGAAAAGAAACATATTCAGACTTATCCATGATATGCAGTATAACTCTTCAAGAAGAAGACCTGCCTAGAGGACACCGATTTCGATGTAGATTTCAGTCCACTGATGTGTGGCTATTGAAACTTCTGATCTCCCCCCCCCTCCCCTATCACTCCCCAATCCCCCCCCTATCCCGCAGCCCGTCTGTCACCTTCCAACCCCCCTCTCTCCACACCCCCCGCGCACTCCGCCCTCGCCATCTCCCCGGTCCCCTCACGCACCCTCCTCCGTCCCCACCCATGCTTCCCCATTCCCCAGTCGCCAACCTTATGCTCTCCACGCATCCCCTGGCCTGCTCCGAAATGAACCCAAGGTGTAATAACATGACGTGCAATGAACATGAAGTGAAATGAACACGCCGTGAAATGAGAACATGAAGTGAAATGAACATGAAGTTAAATGAACATGAAGTGAAATGAACATGAAGTGAAATGAACATGAAGTTAAATGAACATGAAGTTAAATGAACATGAAGTTAAATGAACATGAAGTGAAATGAACATGAAGTGAAATGAAGTTCAATGAACATGAAGTGAAATGAACATGAAGTGAAATGAACATGAAGTTAAATGAACATGAAGTTAAATGAACATGAAGTTAAATGAACATGAAGTGAAATGAACATGAAGTGAAATGAAGTTAAATGAACATGAAGTTAAATGAACATGAAGTGAAATGAACATGAAGTGAAATGAAGTTAAATGAACATGAAGTGAAATGAACATGAAGTTAAATGAACATGAAGTTAAATGAACATGAAGTGAAATGAACATGAAGTGAAATGAAGTTAAATGAACATGAAGTTAAATGAACATGAAGTGAAATGAACATGAAGTGAAATGAAGTTCAATGAACATGAAGTGAAATGAACATGAAGTGAAATGAACATGAAGTTAAATGAACATGAAGTTAAATGAAGTTAAATGAACATGAAGTTAAATGAAGTTAAATGAACACGAAGTTAAATGAACATGAAGTGAAATGAACATGAAGTGAAATGAAGTTCAATGAACATGAAGTGAAATGAACATGAAGTTAAATGAACATGAAGTTAAATGAACATGAAGTGAAATGAAGTTAAATGAACATGAAGTTAAATGAACATGAAGTTAAATGAAGTTAAATGAACATGAAGTGAAATGAACATGAAGTGAAATGAACATGAAGTTAAATGAAGTTAAATGAACATGAAGTTAAATGAAGTTAAATGAACATGAAGTTAAATGAAGTTAAATGAACATGAAGTTAAATGAACATGAAGTGAAATGAACATGAAGTGAAATGAAGTTCAATGAACATGAAGTGAAATGAACATGAAGTGAAATGAACATGAAGTGAAATGAACATGAAGTGAAATGAAGTTAAATGAACATGAAGTTCAATGAACATGAAGTGAAATGAACATGAAGTGAAATGAACATGAAGTGAAATGAAGTTAAATGAACATGAAGTTAAATGAACATGAAGTTAAATGAAGTTAAATGAACATGAAGTTAAATGAACATGAAGTGAAATGAAGTTAAATGAACATGAAGTGAAATGAACATGAAGTGAAATGAACATGAAGTGAAATGAACATGAAGTGAAATGAAGTTCAATGAACATGAAGTTAAATGAAGTTAAATGAACATGAAGTGAAATGAACATGAAGTTAAATGAAGTTAAATGAACATGAAGTTAAATGAAGTTAAATGAACATGAAGTGAAATGAACATGAAGTTAAATGAAAGAGAAGTGAAATGAAGTGAAATGAACATGAAGTTAAATGAAAGAGAAGTGAAATGAAGTGAAATGAACATGAAATAAAATGAACATGAAGTGAAATGAACACGAAATGACATGAACACAACATGTAATAAACCGCCATCTGTTCCTGTTGCAGATGAGTTCGGCTTCATGCCGCTGGTCGTGCTGGGTGTCGTGTACCAACTACTGGCCACGTGGACGTACGGCCTCATGGTGTCCTCGGGCCTCTTCATCCCCGCCCTGCTGGTCGGCGCCATCTGGGGGCGGGTCGTCGGCATGGTCGTCATGAAGTACCTGCCGGCCGCGGTGAGTGCCTCGTACAAGCCGCACCCTCACACAGCTGTCCAATCACTCACGCAGTTATAGAAGTAGCAAAGTCACGCACCTCCCAAGTCAATTATATTCTATCATATTAATATGCTTTATATGTCAAACAAACAAATCATAAACACCCTTTTGAATAATACTATATACAATGTGTTTGTGTTAAATGTGATCTGATAATACTACATTAAATCAACACCTATAACGAGTCATGCACGTCACGTTTATACACAATCCTAATATTAATGGCCATAACAGCTATTGTATCCCTATATTTTCACTGTTACAATTCCTTTTCATATTCAAGACATCCTAAAGCTATAAAACAACAACCGTGGTTCATTAAGATGTCGGGGTGGGGGTGCACGTGGGTCATTCCTAGCTCATGGCCTATATGTCATTAGTTACCAATGCCCGCCATCTTGGTTTCCTTCGATACAGGGAATAAACATATCAAAGTACGTCTTAGTTGGCGCGGCGTGTCAGCTGGGTGGGACAGTGCGCATGACCATCAGCCTCACCGTCATCGTAATTGAGTGTACCGGGGACATCACGTTCGGCATCCCCATCGTCCTCAGCCTCATCGTCGCTAAGTGGATGGGCGACTTCTTCAACCCCGTAAGAAAGTCTTTAACTCAAAGTTCCAGAACCCGATGGCTTTGAGTTCCAGCCATATCTTTAGTATCAGGATGATCATTTATGGTCTCCGCTACTTTAGTTTGATGTCAGTTGTATTTAAGGAAGTTCAGGCGGTAGATTGTCCACCTGTGAAGGTGTCGGTCATTTGATCGATCCTGATCAGTGGACCCATTTGTAGTGGTCCACAACTGGTTCATCAAAAGCTGTTTTATCTGCTGTCCTGTCTGTGGGAAGTGCATATAAAAGACCCCTTGTTGCTTATCGGAAAGAGTGGCCTATGTGGCAGCAGTGGGTTTCCTCCAAAGAAATATGTTGGAATGACCATATGTTTGATGTCCAATAGTCAATGATGAAAATCAATGTGCTCTCGAGGCGTCATTAAATAAAACAAGCTTTTTAAAAAGGAGTAATCACATTTATAGCTTACGGGATCGAATTTTTGTATAAACTGCATTGTAGGCATATGAATGGGAATGACAACACTTACATAATATATACACCACCAGCTTTTTGCAGTGAATATGGTCCTAATGGCGGACATGGTGTTAAATAATCACAGTCAATCAATCAATCTACAAATACAAGTACAACACTGGAACCATGTACAATACTTTTATATAATTAGCATCCATATTATAGCCATACATACACACTCATTCTGTAATATTATAGTCATACTTACACACTTATTCTGTAATATTATAGTCATACTTACACACTCATTCTGTAATATTATAGTCATACTTACACATTCATTCTGTAATATTATAGTCATACTTACACACTCATTCTGTAGACTATTGCGACCCGCTTACATGACTGTAACTGCTCTGTAACTGACACTGCTAACACGGCTTAGACTATCCACATACAATCTCATCCCCTAGATGCTGTCATACTGTGTCATCTACCCTGTGCTGTTCCCTCAGGTTCTAGAATTTAGCTTACATTTAGGTTGGTTGTTGGAGTTTTGCGTCCAGGCAACATCTCAGGTCATATCAGGACGGGTACAGCTAGCACCATGACAGTTTGTACTCATGGCAACTTTATAGTGCTTCCCCAATGGGAGACCAGGCCGACGTCACCATGGCCCGATATCCCACTTAGTCACATTATCCTGACACTGAGCTAACCAGTCCTTGCCCTATCCTAATAATGCTGAGCGCCTGCCTAGGAAGTATAAAGTTGTAAGTCATTGGTTTGATTCGACCAGAGTCAAACCAATGACTTACAACTGTGGGTTCATTCCCCGCGATCTACCAAAAGGGCAGACGGATGCTCAACTCATTCAGCCATCCCATCTGGGCCTGTATGTAGGAGTCAGTGGTATTCGGTGGTAGCGAGCCAAAAAGGTGGGAGGAGGGAATTTCCCCAGTAGGGGCGAAAAATGGTATGCACGAGGCGGTGATAGGCCTAACACCAAAACCTTAACCGGTGTTACATTACCCCTGAAAAATAGGAGGTATAGCGAGTTCATTAGGCCCAAATCTATTCAATGCTGTCATATTTAACAGAATTACATACGCAATAAGTGAAATTTCATGAAATTAACCCTAAATTCGAAGCAATATTAACACTGCCACCGCAATGGCGGCGATATTAATATTTATATTTTCGAATCGACGAATGTAAAGTAAACATATCGCCGCCGCCACCACATCGACGTTGCTTTCCATACTGGCGGCGGCGGCGGCGGTTGCTTGCATTCGTCGATTCGAAAATACTAATATCGCCGCCGTTGCGGCGGCAGCATTAATATTGCTTTGAATTTAGGGTTAATTTCATGAAATATCACTTATTGCATTTGTAATTCTGTTAAATAGGATAGCATTTAATATATTATAGCCTATTATATGGCTACAAATGCAGAGAGATTTCCCAAATCTATAAATAACTTCACGTGTAGCTATAATCAAAGTGTTACGCGCTCCTGCATACCACTTGACACAGTTCCCGACGTCGGCGATAGCTACCCGGTAATAGGCTGTAACACCAAAAGCCGCTACCACCGACTCCTGCATACAGGCCCTGGTAATTTAACTTATATATCTGACGCAATGAAGCACCCCTTGAAAACCACCACTGTTTTTAGCATTTCCTGTGGAGTAATTACAGCATTATTCCACACAATGATCAGTGTTCAATTATAGCATACCCTTTGTGTAGTACCAGTGTGCGAATGTAGGGACTTTCGAAATGACATCCAAATAATTATATCGATCCTTTGTTTCTTTGTTGGATGAGGAATGCCCGAGCTTATACTGATTTCCTGTCTTTGAATTCCGCCGCGTGCGCATGTCACTGACAAATTAACCGGAAATGGTATTGCGGCTTTGTAATTGTTGGCGTATGTATGTGTGGGTGCGTGTGTATGGACAAGTGAAGGTTGTTTTATTGAACGACGCGTCTATAGCAACTTGAATGCGTGTGTATTGATGCGTGTGTGTGTGTGTGGATGGTGTGGGTGGCTGTGTTGGGGTGTGGAGTGTCGATGTGCATGGGGGTGTGAATGTGCCTGGGTGTGTGATGTGTGTGAGTGTGTGTAAGTATTCATTGCTGCACAGAAGTCAAGTTAATATGATTCCTTACTCTTCACGCCTATGGTGTTCATAATCTTGTTGTGCATGCCTAAATTAATTCGCTATGGTTTCACTTAAAATATTTGCTGAGTTCGGAATTTAAAAGCAAAGTTACTTTAAAGTTGCACAGTCCGATGGTTTTGAGTTTCTGAAATTTTCTGAGATAAATACATTAGGTTCATCGTTATAATGTACCTTATTTTAGCTTGAAGTAACTTTTATTTTAAGTGGCTAACTTTTGAAATATTGGAAGTGGAACTATGCAAAATTAATTTTGACAAGCTTGTCAAAACTCTGATCCCATAGGCTTCTGCAGTAACAGGTTCTATTCAATTGCCTCCGTATTCTCTTCTATGTGGTGATAAATGTTTAATAAGTGCACCAGTATCTAAGTTAAATATGTAGAATCAAATTTAGATAATTGTTTTGGTTTTGAAAATTTGATATTTTCATCGGACTATTCAGCTTTAAGTAAAACACGTAATAACTAATAACGTTCAACCTATCATAATTCTTTTCAAATATGGCAGAAACTCGAAACAATGTAACCGTGCAGCTTTAAAGTTGATGGTCCGTTGGTTTTTAATTTTGTTCACGCTTTTGTGATTAATATATTACGTTGACTATGATCATTTATTCCAATATTTGTCCAGACGTGATGGCCGAATGGGTTGAGCGTCCGTCTCCCGTGTTGGTAGATTGTGGGATTCGAACCCTGATCGAGTTATTGGGGCTGTCACACTACGACGCTTCTCACCGGCGACCCGTCGACGTGTGGTGATTTTGGGCGGAAATTAGGGAAACGTCGGGAAGCGTTACGCGCGCGTTAGGTGCGCGTCGGTACACGTCGGTACATTATTCAGGGGCCATATGCAGGGGTCGGTGATAGCACCGTTTGGTGTTACAGTCTGACACCGGTTAACTATCTCCGAATAGGGAAATCACATGACTCGGCATGTAGATGCGCCTAAACACTTTGATGAGAGCTAAACGCGAACTCATAATTAGGTCAATGAAGGGAGTGTAACTGGTTCCCGGCAGCACCGCTGTAAGTTATTGTTATCCGTCAGCACCAGCGTGATATGTGTTTCAGCGTAACAATATGAATAACGCCGCCAATGCGGCGGCGGCGTTAACATCGGTTCGAATTTAGGGTTAATTTGATAAAATTTCACTTATGGCGTATGTAATTCTGTTAAATATGACAGCATTGAATAGATTTGGGCCTGCGGCGGCGGCGGCGGCGGCGGCGATTTGCGACAGTATGGATGTCGACATCGATGCGGCGGCGGCGGCGGTGATATGTTTACTTTAAATTCGTCGATTCGAAAACATTAATATCTCTGCCGATGCGGCAGAGGGATTAATTTTGCTTCGAATTTAGGGTTAAATTGTTGAAATTTCACTTATTGCGTATGTAATTCTGTTAAATATGATCGCATTGAATAGATTTGGGCCTAAACGGTGTCTAACACCAACTTTAAACCACCTATGGATCAGGGTTACCTTAACCTCGTTTAAGCTTTTGGTGTTGGGCCTATCACCGCCTTGTGCATACCATTTTTCGCCGCTAACCGGGAAATTCCCGCTTACCACCGTTTTGGCTCGTTAACACCGAATACCACCGACTCCTCCATATGGCCCCTGTACGTTGACGGTCGGCGGACAACGTCGGCGTGCATTATTGGTCGCCCAAGGTTTTAGGCATGTACAAAAAAAACAGTGATCGACAACGCTCACGCGCGAATCCCAATATTATGGCGACATCAGAAGGACGTCGACAGCGCTGGAATAACGTTATGGGAACGCTAGGCAGACGCCGCGCGCGCGGGCGGGTCGTCTCCACATCTTACGCCAAATGGTTGCTTTGTTGTTTTACGTCCTACCAACATCTAAGGTCATATGAGCATGTCGCGCCAAACTTTTCTTTTTTTTCCCCTCACTCGTCGACACCCGTTGGCCGCGCGCTAACAAGACGCTACTCACACGCTGCGCCACCGTCCAATTTCCCCATATTTCCCCTAAATCTTTAACGTTTCTCGACGCTTTAATTTTATTTCCAACGCTGATAGGTCGCCAGTGAGAAGTGTCGTAGTGTGACAGCCCCATTACCAAATGACTTAAATATTGATACTTGTCACTTCTTAGCCTGGCGCTCGACATTATTAGGATAGCGCAAGGATTGGTTGGCTCATTGTCAGGATAATGTGACTGAGTGGGATATCAGGTCATGGTACTGGTGGTCTGGTCTCCCAGTGGGGCAGCACTATAAAGTGGGAATGAGTACCCACTGTCACAAGTCAGTACCCATCCTGATTTGACCTTAGATGTTGCCAGGATGTAAATTTCCAACAACAAACCAATCCACTCCATTTGATTATGGAGTAACATTTCAGCCCAATGAAATCATATTATATTCCAAAGCTATAAATATTGCCATAACCCTGTCGGTAGACAACTAAAGCAGAAAGTATAATCGAATTGAGATCTAAATATGGTTCTATTCCTGGTGGTATAGAGAAGACAGAGTAATGGTGTAACTATAACCAAAGTGTGCTATATATATATATGGTTCTATCCCTGCAGTTTGATACAAGATTAACTAAGTCCGATGGTCCGATGAAACATAGTTTCATCGAAACTAAAACAATTTCTGACATGTTATAAAAACACGGGTCTCTGCCGCTGTGAGAACCCTATGTGATTACAATACTCTCCCCCTTCATTTCACCTGTGATGCAATTAGCCTGATCAATTTAACCATGTCTAGAAAGAGGAAGGAAAACTAGTCACAAGGATGAACAGTGAATAAGTTGTGCTTTATTGGCAGCAACTCCTGTCATCCCCCTTACATGTGACCTAGCACCTGTACTCCTCCTATACTGCCCACACTATGTCTCATAGTCACTTTAGCCTGTATGTTGAACCAGTGCCTACAACCCATGGGACAGGAGTCCTATGGCTGTGGATACACTCAATTAGAATAGCTGAATTTTGATAGCATCAGACAGAGTGTCTGGGGTCCTGCTCAGAAGTTGGTCTGTCTCACTCAAGAGCCAGGATGAGAGTGATTTTCCTTCAGTGTGTCTGAAGCAAACTCATGAATAATCAATTAGCTGAGACTAGTGTGTGGGTCAGGATAGGCCAAGAGAGTCAGGTGACCAGACATTCCCCAACCAGCCAATGAGACACCTCCCCACAGACTGGGTGGGTGACCACCCCATTAGGGGCTGTCACTCAAGCCATCTGCAGGTGGTGCACTCTATACATCTGCTAATGAGGCTGGTGGGTCAGTCGGTGGTCTTGGGTGGACAGGATGTTGCAACAGTTACAGATTTATATATAGTAAAATCTTTCTTTTCCTCTTTTGTATTCTTTATGAACACCAAGAGAACATTTCAACCATCATGTACTGTTTCTTACAAAGGAACTCTTTTCATTAACTCCAAACATCATATACAACAGATAGTTTACTCTATTCAGCATCATGTACATTTCCATCAACTCCACTCTTAGTAGATAACATATAGTTTACCTCACTCAGTATCATGTACAATGGGAGTGGACTTTTGTTGACTTTAGTTTACTTTTAGTTTACAGACTATCAGTCCCACTCCAGCATCCAAGAATAATAATGCTCTCTGCCAATATATAATTCTTAACCGAAAATCCGCATATTTTTACAATGTGATTATATATATCCAACTTAGATAAGTGCATTAGCTAAGGTTTTGGGAGAGAGTGGACAGAATAATCAGTGAATGTACGACTATCTCCCTTTCGACACCTACTTTGAGACAGCCATTGAGTGACATTATTACCTAATGAGGTCTATAACATGACCTCATTAGCCTTGCCCTCATTCCAACCAGGCTATGTTTAATGGGGCTGTCACACTACGACGTTTCTCCCGGCGAACCGTCAGCGTTGAAAATAAAATCTTGCGCGTCGAGAAACGTCAAACTTTTCGGCGGTTTGGGGGAAAAGATCGGCGTCAGCGCGGCGCGTTATGTGCGCGCGGCCAACGTGTGTCGACGCGCTGGGGAAAAAAAAAAAAAAGTTTGGCGCGACGTCTTCATTTAACCTTAAATGTTGCTAAGGCGTAAAACAAAAACGGCCCAGTTTGCCGCAACGTGTGAGCAACGACCCTCCCGCGCGCGCGCCGTCTTCCTAGCGTTCCCATAACGTTATTCCGGCGCGTCCAACGCAGCGCGACGCGCGCCTAACGTCCTTACCCATATATTTGCGCGCGCTGGCGGTCGTTGGGTTGTTTTTGACATGTTGAAAACATTCAGCGACCAATAACGCGCGCCGACTTTCTCCGCTGACCGTCACCGTCAAACATAGTGTACCGACGTGTACCGACGCGCGCATAACGCGCTCCCAGCGTTTCTCGATATTTCACCCATTTTCGCCCACGTTGACGGGTCGCCGGCGAGAAGCGTCGTAGTGTGACAGCCCCATTAAGTTGATCATTCCACATCACATGGCCATCGCGAGATATCAATAGCGAGAGCAGTTTTGGAAAGCTTGGGTTCTTTCAGCTCAAATTCCTTCGAAATTAGCAAGTTTTCATCAAGATTACTCCGAACTAATGATTAGTAGGTCATAATGATCAATTTGATATATTTATCTCACAAATATGGCGAAATTCAAGCGCCATCGAATTATGCAACTTTAATGTACAATATCACATCAAGGTGTTGGTCACGTGACTCTATGGTGTACTTGGTAAGAGCAATGGCTGGCTGGTGGTGGGTAATGGTGCTGTCACATTATGACGCTTCTCGCCAACGCGCGTCGACATGTGTCATTTTTTGGCGAAACATCGGGAGACGTCTGGAAGCGTTACGCGTGCGTTAGGTGCGCGTTGGTATTCGTTGATGGACGGCGATGAGGGTCGGCGGTGTGCGTCAGGGCATCGGCTCAGTTCTGCGCATGCACAATACTTTTGACGTGCGATGATGCGCGGGTGCCAATGTTATGGCAACGTTAGGGGGTCGTCGAGATACGTTAGAAGCGCGTTGGAGGTATGTATACTTTTTTTTCCACTGACGCCATGCACGCATGAGGCTCGTTCCCACACGTTGCGCCAAACTGTTGTTCTTTTTGTCTGTTGTTGTTTTACGTCCTACCAACATCTAAGGTCATATCAGGACGGCACGCCAAACATTTTAGTTTTTTTTCTCACAATGTCAGCTGCATGATACCAATACGTTGTGCTCACACCGAAAAGTTTTACATCTCTCGACGATTAAAAGTGATTTTGCGCGTTGGCAGCGCGCCGGCGAGATACATCGTAGTGTGACAGAGCTATAAGAACAGCAGACTAACACAACACAAAGCAACCACCCACACAATGTATACAGAGTCGCCACCTAGCCTGGTGCTCGGCATTAATTGGATAGAGTGGCAAACACTATGTTAGTGCTAGTAGCTCACCATGCAGCACACTCTGTAGAAAAGGTCTTATAGACGATTTCCACTAGCAACCCGCCCTCTGACGGCAGTGGCAAGAACTAGTTTAGTGGGTAGCAACTCAATGTGCATGCTCCGTGTTCAAATTGCATTCCCCTCTCACCATGTTTATTTTGTATCTATTTATTGCAGGGTATATATGATCTTCATATCGAGATTATGGGAATCCCGTTGTTGCCATGGGAACCTCCGGAGATGTGTTATTCCGTGAAAGCTGCGTAAGTTAACAAGGTTTACCACCAACTAAGGGATTGCCCCCATTTTGAACATCCAAGACATAACTGAATCAAACCTTTATCATGACTGGTTATTTAAAACATGTGCTACCTAATGTTCATTTCCCATCTACAATTGCAACCAATTCAGCATAATCTCCAACCCAAAGCATCAGTTGTGTAAGTAGCAGTGCTATCTTGTGCTCCAAAGACCTAGATTGTATTTAAGACCGACAACAAAATATTATCCTGCCAATGAATTTATATTTACGAAAATATTAAATTTGAAAAAAAAAAACACCCAGGTAGAATATATAAAAGTTGTTCACAGACATTACAGGACATTACTTTGCTAAATATTTCATTGGATGCTTTATGGGAAGATGGACTTTGATATATAGGGGAGATGATGAAGTTAAATAAGTTTAGTTCTGGTTGATTATTTAAAGGTCAACTAGTGTAGCTATTAAGTAGCTACCAATAAAGATAAAACTCTTTGTGAGATATGAACAGAGAAGTTGTAGAATATTAGATTCTTGTAAAATAATACAACCACACTGTGACTTAAGATAGATCTGAAGATTTATGAGTTTGCCTTATAACCTCTGCAAGACCATCACCCTCCCTGTGTGACGTCACATACCTACTGCTAATAAATAACCATCCGGTAGAATGATTCTGGATTCGAGACCAAATAGCTGATTCTAAGCATGTTCTTGATCAAAATCAAAATGCAGTGCAAATGATTGCAGTGTCGCTAACATGAGTGCCAATATCTGGAATAAGCTGCCAGCTGCAACAAGAAATGCAGAAAACATATTAGTGTTTAGGAAACTACTAAAAATAAGGTAACCTAGAAAAACAAGGTACATGATTTACAAGTCAGCACCAGCGTGACCCTGTAAGAGCAGCTGCACATGTATATTTCAATAGTAGGCCTACAATTAAAGCAACCAATTATGTCAACCTTTCGAGATCTATGCACAACTGCATGATTAGACATTACGGCCATACTAGCAAATAATGAAATTAACATGCCACAATAGAAATACACAAGAATATATAGGTCAAGAATAGGAATACCCTGATTTTGGAACATTTGCAACCTACAAACAATTATAACCCAAAGACAAGAAACAAGAAAACCAAAAGTATCATTAAAACACAATTTGAAAGATGTAAATCAAATTGGATTAGTGCTGCTCGGCGGTGAAAACAAGTGTTAACACACTTATCCATTATGGACAGTGTAAATCAATTCATCACAAAAGGACATGATTAAAAAGACACAATGGATGACCATATAAGCAGTACACGGTAACATTGAGGTGTTCATAGCTTTACATTATATTAAAACCGGTAGGTGGGGCAGTTTGTTGTTCCAAGCGATACACAATCATTGTCAGAACTACGTTACTATTTTTACTTCATTAGCTGCGTTTACACGGGCAAAAGTAAAACGATTCAAGACAAAGCGTTCTACCTGAAACGTTCTCGTGGCGCGTTTACACGGTATCGTATTTTCAGACGTGTCGTGGCTTCTGCGCATGCGCGGATTCTCCACCTGTTGCCGGCGAGCACTGCTATTTGTTTTGTTTACACTCGTCGATTTGACGCCGATGTAGCTGCTACGTTAATATCACTTGGAATTTAGGGTTAATTTAATTAAATTTCATCATTTGAGTATGTAATTCTGTTACATATGACCGCATTCAATAGATTTCGTTCTATTCGGTCCATAACACAGCTGGGCACCAGTGTAAAGTTACAGCTGAGCCTGTATCCGGCGAGCACCGCTATTGTACACTATCGCCGCCCGGGAACCAGCTGAAACGGTTCCTGTAGACCACCTGATTAGGTGGTATACGCGGAACGTTCCAGCCGAAACGGTTAAGCCCTAAAACGCCGCAGTGCCGCGTTTACACGGACACATTTAAAACGAACTAGGCAACTGGTTCCAGCTGGGGCGTTTCAACTCGCCCGTGTAAACGCAGCTATTGACACTAGTTTCAATGTCGGCCTAAAAGAGTCTAATGCTTCACAATCTCCGGTCTGAAAGCAGCTACAAGAAGCCATGGCAACAAATTAACTAAGCTTTATATTCTTTGTGTAAAATAACAAGTACAGCACAGACAGCAGATGGAGTGAGCAGACATACCAAACTAACTAAATATATGCTATTTTTGCTCACAATGTATTTCTAATTAATCTCGCAATTGGATGTTTGTGGAAAAGATGCAACTTCATGAGTTTCTTCTGCATAAATTCCTTTAAGAAATGGATGATAAAAGTGGCACCATTAATTTGAAGTTAAATCATGAATCCAAATGAAACTATCACTAATAATCAAGAGGGTTCTAATAGATAAATAGTGGCCTTGGTTTAGTCCTCATTTGGATTACAAAGCATGTTTAGCATTAGAATCATCAAACTAGACTCAGGCCTTATGTGGCTTTGTTTAGTTTGACATCAATCTGCAGTCAGAGTCTTCGGGTAGCTTAACGGTGGAAAGACCACATTAAATGCAGAGTTCACGAATATAATCTATAATCCATGATTAACAGTCTCCAACATCACAAGCTAGTATATGCCGTTCAGAACAAACAACATGCATAGACTACTATTCCTACTTAATATCTAACATTAGTAACCAATGTTAACAGCTTAGAAGACAGTTATGTAGTGTCAGCTGTTCAGAACATGCATACATCACCATTCCTACTCAATATCTAACATTAATAACCGGTGTTAACAGCTTAGAACACAGCTTGGTGGTGTTAGCTGTTCAGAACATGCATAACTCACCATTCCTACTCAATATTGACCATTAGTAACCAATATTGGCAGTTGGCAGTTGGCAGTTTGCAGTTAACAGGGGAAACCCAATGTTAAATAGATAGATTCAGTGATGAAGGAATTAGATCTGTAAATGGCTGCCATGCAGGCTGTGCAGGTTAGTGAGACGCGATGGCCAAATGAATTGAATGGCGGAAGATTTGAACCTCCAGGCTTGAACCCTGGCCGAGTCAAACCAATGTATACTTGTCGCTACCTAACCTGGCACTCGGTATTACTAGGATAGGGCAAGGAGCGGTGGAATGAGGAAGAGCAACTGTCCGCGATTGAAATTTCCCCTGCTTAATCAAGAAATGTACCCCCAAAAAATATATAAATATGCTAATCTTTGTGACCTACTTTATCCGCAGTGAGGTCATGAACTGCCCTGTACAGGTGCTACGCACGCGCGAAACGCTAGGTCGGATTGCCAATCTGCTGAACGATGAGCATGCGCATAACGGGTTTCCGGTCGTCGAGGAATACGACGGAGACAATGAAGAAAAGGTACCGGCTGGTTGAACTCAACTGTGACCCTGTCAGCTTGTGCATGCATTAATTAGTTAATTAGTCAATTAGTCAATTAGTCAATTAGGTAATTAGGTAATTAGTTAATTAGTCAATTAGTTAATTAGTTAATTAATTACAGCTGCAGCATTCGGCAGGTAGCGACATGGGGAATATTGGTCGGTGGGTTGTTGGAGTTTAACGTCCTGGCAACATCTAAGGTCATACCAGGATGGGCACCGACTAGTGACAGTACACACTCATGGAGAGTTTATAGTGCTGACCCACTGGAAAATCAGGCTGCCGGCACCATGACCCAATATCCCACTCAGTCACATCTTCCAGACACTGAGCCAACCAGTCCTTGTCATATCCTAATATGAATGAGCAATGCTTAGGACCGAACCCCCGATATAACTACAGCAAAGTATTTTATTATTGCACGTGTATTTTTTTACTGCACTCACGATGTTCGATTTGAAATTCTAGCAACTCGGGTGACCCAAATCGCGGGTGTGATAATCGAATACGGCCGTTGTTTCCGTGAATAAACAATTAATATTGCATTTGTGCATCCATGTTTATATCAAATTGTTCTTTATTTCTTTTAATTTTGAATAACATCGTTAATGGGGCAGTCACACTACGACGTGTTGCACCAACGTTGGACAACGCGTGCCAATGCGTTAGGTTTTTGGCCGAAATTTTGGGATGCGTCGGGACGCATTACCGGCACGTTACAAATGCATTACCAGTGCGTCGGTACACGTCGATACATGTTGAGTGTGAACCAACACGTCGGCACGCGTCGGGCAGCATCAACAGTTTTATGCTTGCACAAAACTTTCGACGCTGGACGACGCGCGGCGACGGGTTGCGGGCTGCCGATAACACGTCCACAACACGTTGATAACACCCTAGCAACCCGCCGACTTGGTTTAACGCGCTGGCGACACGCCGATAACACGCCGATAACACGTTAATAACACGCTTGCAACCCGCCAACTTGGTTTCACGCGCTGGCGACATGCCGATAACACGGCGATAATGCGGCGATAACACGCTAATCAAGCGTGGGAACCCGGCGCCGGTTGTGTGAAATTGGCTCAAGCGGCCATGGGTTTTTTGTTTTCCACCCCCACCCCAGCGGCGCAACACGTTGCCGGCGCGCCAATAACACGCCAGCAACATGCTGCCAACACGCTGCACTGTGTCGAGTTTTCTCAAAACACACCGAAAAGTTTGATGTTTCTCGACGCGTTGAATATATTGTAATGGCCCACGGCCCTCCGACTCTCTCACTCACACGGAAGAACACCAAGATTCAATCAAGTGTACGCTTCACCCTTGGTTTATTGAACCATCTGCTCTTCACGGCGTCAGTAGTTGTCTGACCCGCCCCCTGACTCGCCAGATCCCACATCGACTCTATAGGTGTGTGTGGGGGGGTGGGTCAACCACACGCAGTAGAGGTCAGCCCGGCTAGGGTCTGACCGGTGGTGACCCGTGCCGCCATCTAGCGCAGTGTAATGGTACTGCGCTGATGGCTTCGTAGTCTCCGCTGCTACCGCGTGATAGTAGAGCTCATGTTCAGACTACTACAATATTTAGCGCGTTGGCAGCACACCGGGAGAAACGTTGTAGTGTGACTGCACCATTAGGCGTTAAGCCAATCGCTGTCATCCACCCTGTTTGCTGCGTATTTTACTTTGCTGTTTATTGTCGATAACATAGGCGGTTGGGCAGCTGCGGGGGTGGGTCAGGTCCATCCATGTTTACCGAAAACATTGATGGCAATATTTAAAAAAAGAAGTGTGTGGATTCCAATATCGGGAATTTCGACTCAAAATCAATATCTAAAAACATTTGAATCGCATGGTAGGTAGAACAATACGTAGGTGAGCGCAAACACGCTACTAAAACTTGAGGAAGTTGTTGTTGATGTGCTATGAGGCCAGGCTGAGCCCGACTTGGACAGCTAAAGTTCAGCTGGTGGACTTCTGCACGTAAGAACAGTAGGGAGTAGCAACCACTCAGCCGAGGAATGCGGTTCTATTTTTAGTATGGCTGAGTCGTTGCTGATAGTATGTGTTACAGGTGCACCCAGACACATTATCCTGACACTGAGGTAATCAAACTGTGCCTTATCCTAGTAATATAGAGTGTCAAGGTACCTAGTGACAAGTATAAATTATGTAAGTCCTTGATTTGACTCGGCTGGTTTTCGAACTCCCGTACTTCTGCATAGGAAGTGAACCAGCAGTCTTACCAATTCGGCCACAGCGTCTGGTCGGGGCCTTTCACTATTGTTGATCTTTTTTTTTTACTTCTTAAAAGAATGTTCGTAAATATTTTATTCATCTGAATACATATTTTGTCAGCGCCGGGGCACTGGTCTTCCAGCCTTTGGAGTGATCGCATTTGATCTGTACATAGTGGAAGTAGAATGTGTTGCATTGGTCGTAATGCGAAGCATTACGTTTGATGCAAGGAGAGGAAGAGACCCTCCCCCCGCCCCGTGTCGCGCTGCCTACTCACCTCGGCAGATGGCGCGGCGCGTCGCCACCTCCCCCGCCCCCCGGGTCGCGCAGCCCTCGCGCCTCACCCGACGCCCGCTGCTCGCCACCTCTCGCCCTCCCCCGGGCCGCCGGCATTCACACCTCAGCTGCTGTCGCCGCCCCCCCCCCTTCCCTTATAAGGCCGCCCGCCGGCCTCCCTCAGGCACTCACCCTCCTGCCGCCTTCCTGCTCCCTGCTTTTTCCTGTATTGGCTCTCCACCTCGGACCCCTGCTCCACCTCGGACCCCTGCTCCACCTCAGCCTCAACATGCCACAAGGAAAACGACGTGGACGGAAAGGCTCCCGGGCCGCCCCCGCACCCCGGGGCCTTCCTCAACGCCCGGGAGGGACCAGTCGCCGGCCTCCGCCCCGGCATCCCCCAAGGTGCCCTCCGACCGCGCCTCGGGCTCCGAGATGTCGGTACTGCTGGAAACACTCCAGCGCATGCAGCTGGACCATCGGCAGTCCGCCGCCGCCGCGCGCCAGGCTGCGATCGACCTTCACGCCCGGATCGACTCCCTGGAGACACCTCGGGCGCCTGCCGCCGCCGGGACACGCCCCCCGACCCCGCCTCAGGCGACCCTCCCCGGAGCCGCCCACCCGGAGTACGAGAGGTACTGCCACCTCTCCACACAAACACCGCCCAGCACGTCGCCGGCCTACCATGAGGGGCACACCCGCCACAGACCCGCCTCCGCAGCCGACGCCATCCGGGACATATTGGCATCCGCCGAGGCGCGACACTCCGTCAGGCGCCAAGGGATCCCGGCCAATTACATCTTCCCCTCCGACCTGGTGAAACGAGGGGCCGAGAGGAAGCCGGTGAAGAGGGGGGAGGCGACGAAGGACGAGTATACCCTCGCCCTCCTCACCCTCATCGACCATCCCGACTTCCCCGCCCACTCCGCCCAGGGACTCCACCACCACCACCTAGCAGTCTGCCGGGATAACCTCATTTACCCCTGGGCGACCGTCCGCCGGTACTCCGAGACCGTGTTTACCGCGATCGCGGACGGAACCCTCCCCCAGGGCTGGCACGACCCGGTAGCGCTCAACCTCATGAGACTAGACTGCCTCGCCATGCCCGATGACCAAGCCACCGCCGCCCCCGCCCGCCTACTCGACCCTCTCCACCGAGGCGCGCACTTCCCCCGAGTCCAAGCCGACACCCGCGCCACCTACGACAGGGACACCCACGGGGCCCCCTGCCCGGCCTGGAACCGCGCTTTCGCCTCGTGGGATCGGGCCCACGTCGGGGAGGCCCACGGTGAGGCGGGGGACAGGCGCCGTCACGTCTGTGCATACTGCGCCAATGTGAGGCGGGTCCTAACCATGCACAGCGAGGCCGACTGCATCACAAAACAAACCCGTGAGCGCCAGACCCCCCCCTCCACCTCGGCGGATTTTTGATCCGCCGGCCTCCGCCCGGCCGGCCCGGGGGGCCCCCTCCGGCGCCTCACCCTCACCACTGCCGACAGCCCCGGAACTCCCACGGACAACCTCCCAGCGACCACCGATCGCAGCGCCGCCCAGTCTCAGCCGGGGATCACCACCTCGGGACTCACGCCTCAGCCCACAGCCCAGCCCAGTCCCACGAGGAGCCCTCTGCCGACATCACAGCCGCCGACCCTATCAACACCGCCGTCCACCGACATCCTCCCAGCGACCACCGATCGCAGCGCCGCCCAGTCACAGCCGGGGACCATCACCTTGGACCTCATGCCTCAGGCCACAGCCCAGCCCAGCCTCACCAAGAACCCTCCGCAGACATCACAGCCGCCGACCCCCACGACACCGCCTTCAGTGGGCAGCACAACCCATTCTAAACATAAAAAGAGAGTCTGGGAGCAGCCTATGTTGCATGGTGTACAGCGTAGGTACTCAACATAGTGCAAGGTATATGCGTCAAGATAGAGTGCGGAGTAATGTACACTAGTGGTTAAATCATATCCTGTGTTTGTATATCAGTTAGATTTGGTTTTAATAACGGCGAGTCTTTTAATAGTGCCATGTTGTGCATGTATAGTGGTTTATATTGTGTGCATTGCTGGTTGAAGATGTAGTTATTCAGTGGTGGCAATGGGTCTCGAGTAGTCGTAGTGGGTCTTGAGTCATTGAGTTATAATTGTTGTTTGTCAACTGTTATACTGTTTGGCGACTGTTATACAACAATATGTTTGAGTTGACCAGGCGGGCATGGCCAAATGAATTGAGCATCCAGCTCCCATTTTAGTAGGTCACGTGATTCAACGTCCGGATTCGAACCACGGCAGAGTCAAACCAACTACTTAAAAAGTATACTTGTCGCTACCTAGCCTTGCACTCGTCATCACTACTGGAATAACGAAGACCAATTGCCGTGATTGAAATTTCCCCAGCTTACTCAATTCCGGTCAAACTACAATGCATCAATTACAGAAAACTATCTTACTAAAATAGCAGATGTCACAATAATGGTATAAATTTAAGTCCTTCCTTTGGCGTCTACCTGACCATTGTCAGACACACAGATCACCATGGAAACGCTGTACAAGATGTCTGATTTGTGCACTTTTGGTGCTAGTGAGAACAGAGAATGTCCAATTACAGAGCATGGCCCCTGATCGGCGAGACTAGAGGCCCTGTCACACTACGACGTAATAACGTCAGTGTAGGGAGAACGTGAAAAACGTGAAACTTCTCGGCGTAGTATGCAAATTTGGGCACAAATTGAACGTGGATGCAATGTAGTTGATGAGAGCGTAACGTCGGTAAAGCATAGTGATAGCATTATTCAATGAGAGAGGACAACGTAATGATGCTCACGGAACATTATGTACGTTATTCCATCGCCAGAACTACGTTGTGTTACGTTATGTGACGCTACATACGTCATGACACGGTGGTTAAATGTTGAACGTACGTACGTCCAATGTACATTCGGCGTACGTTCTCCTTACGTTCTCCTGATGTTCTCCTGACGTTCCCATTATGCCACATGGACGTTTCCACTGGCTTTAATGTGGGTCAACATAGTGGAACGTAGTCAGCAGCATTTGACTAACGTCCGTCTAATGTCATTCACGTTCGCCGAACGTGTACAGAACATACGGCGAACGTAAACCCTTACGTTCGAATTACGTCGAAAGCTTTGAACAGGTTCAAAACCTTGATGCGCCGACGTAACACGACGTAACGTGACATAGCTCAATGTCAGTCTAACGTCATTCTGACATCATCATAACGTAACCCAACGTATGTCAACGTAATGACGAAACATGACCATGTCAGGCTTACGTTGGCTCGTTACGTCCTAGTGTGACAGGGGTATATAGCAGACCCGACCACCTCCCATGGTGGCCGTAATCGATTAACACAACCCAGGCGACTCGGGTCACCCGAGTCGTCAGAATTTCAAATCGAACACCGCTCATGAAGTCGACAAATAAACTTGAATGTGCAAAACGACCCGACCCCAGTAACCCACCTGTTGGCTGGGGGTGGCTAGGAGCGATGATGTCACATTTGCGCTGGTACCTGTAGGATAACAGCTACCAGTACCAGCCATAGATGGTTTTTTGGGGTAATAAGCTAGATTAATGAAATGTAAATATAACTAAACTATGCCATCATAAAATACTTTAAATCCTATGTTGCTGTAGTTATATCGGTTATTAAAAAAAAAAAAAAGGTTTGGGATTAAGCCACCATTTTTTCCACCTTGAGCATGGAGAAGTGTATTCGATTATTCGACCGGAGTCTGTAGGATGTGTGCAAGTGCCAACAAGTGGCCCGGGTGACCCGAGTTGATTAATCGATTACGCCCTGTGTGCAGAGAGCAGCACCCAGGAGTGGAACGTAGCTCAGGTGGTAGAGTGTCCACCTGTGAAGGTGTGGGTTATCCGATCGATCCTGCTCAGTGGACCCATTTACAGTTTGGGCAACTTTCCGTTCCAAACAATGGTCCAAAACTGCTTCATCAAAGGTTGTGGTATGTGCTGTTCTGTCTGTGAGAAAGTGCACATAAAAGACCCCTTGCTGCTTATTGGAAAGATGTGGCGGTAGTGGGTTTCCTCCAAAGAAATATACCAGAATGAGCATATGTTTAACATCCAATAGGCGATGATGAAAATCAATATGCTCTAGAGACGTCGTTAAATAAAACAAGCTTTACTTTACAACAGTGCCCGTGGCTACATTGCCTTTGCACCACACACATTTATGCCCCGGTCACATACACGTTAGTGGACGTAATCGAACGTAGTCGAACGTAGTCGAAGTAGTCGAACGTAGTCAAACGTGGTCGAACATAGTCGAACGTAGTCAAACATAGTCAAACGTAGTCGAATGTACCAGCATCCATACTTGTCTGTGATGTTAACTTGGTAATAGTAGAGGCTGGATTTGCATCCGTGATGCTAACGTACTATAGCATACTCTAGCTTACTCGAGTGTACTCTAGTGTACTCTAGTGTACTCTAGTGTACTCTAGCATACGCTAGTATACTCTAGCATACTCTAGCATACTCTAGCATACTCTAGCATACTCTAGTGTAAGCTAACATACTCTATCATACTCTATCATACTCTAACATACTCTAGTGTACTCTAGCATACTCTAGCATACTCTAGCATACTCGATAATACTCTAGCATACTCTAGCATACTCTAGCAAACTCTAGTGCACTCTAGTACACTCTAGTGTACTCTAGCATACTCTAGCATACTTGGACGAAGCCCTGGTCACATAACCATTAGTGGATGTAGGCGAACATAGTGGAGGGTAACATAGTTGAACGTAGTTGAACATAGTTGAAATAGTTGAACATAGTTGAACATATGGGCATCCGTACCATAACGTATTTATCCATACCGTAATGTATTTATCCAAACCAAAACCTACCGTACCTTTTTTTTTGGTGGTAAATATGTTTATTCTGCTGAATAAGTCTTTTGTCAGTGCCGAAGCACTGGTCTTCCAGCCATTTTTCAATTCAGTGTTATTTACACAAAAGGTATATAGAATAAGGTATACAATACCTGTTGAGGACACAATTTGCAGCATGCAATACAATGAAATCCTGTAACCCAAAAGTTCCATAGCAATATGGTAATAGTAGTGTCATATAACTAGATCAATATTAGTCAGATCAATGTGAGTATTTACATATTATTTAGAATGTAAGCAGAAGTTATCTTCTGTATTCAGTTGGTAAAGTTGTAGTAAGTTTTAATGTTCAGTTGCAGTTAGGCAAGCGGTATATCAATCTCAGTTTGTTAGAAATATTACCGTAACCTTAAAGTATTTCAACGTAGTTTAAGTTACTTACATCACGGTTGACCCACGTTAGCCTCCACTTCGTTCACCCACGTTCAACTACGTCCACTGACACTGACCCTGCTATGTTAAACCACTGTGTATTCACACTGTGTCTAGTATGTACACAGATTCAGGGTATTTTTTCGTTAATCGATGCAGTGTGCTTCACCCCGCGGCTAACCTGTCCGCCTGATTTCTGGCCTGTTGGATCACTTTCTTTTCTTTGTTTCTTGAAGATTATACTGAGTATCATGGATAAGTTTGAATAGACTTGTTTTCACCATTACACACTTGCTTCATAGAAAGCCCCAGCCTAGACTTTTACCACCACAAGGGATTTATTAACCTCCAACACCACACGTGGTATGAGAGCAACTGGCCTTTGATGAAGCTTTATGTTATACATAGTGGTGGAAGTGGAAATTGGCAGAGGTGACTGCATGGGGTTGTCTAATTAGGTTTCAGTGTTTAATTAAACACATATTAGTCCAGTGACAGGTATGCAGGTATTGCAGATATTGCAATACCTCAGGGAGTTTGATGTCCCTGCCCTGCAGAGTTGTAAACCACTGCCTTGTGGTACAGGTCTTGACAGAACCGAAGGCTAAGGGAACAAACCATAAACAGAAAAGCATGTCACTGTGGCAGCATTAAGGGCGGTTGATGTATGGAACTCCCAACATCTCCCGACCAGCCACTGCAGGGACAAATAGTTTTGCGCCTGTCTTGACATGTTCTTGCCGGTGTGAAACCTTTATTTGCTCCCGAGAGAGTGCCGCTGATAACTTGGAAATCCAGCAGCACTTCAACACTTTTGCAGGCAGCTTTCATGAAATGTAGCTGACAGACATTAAGACCGACTCATGGACATCACTTTCACAGCAAAGAGCTAAATGGAGAGCGGCAGTCAAGTAATGAAAGCAGTCTTAGTTGCATCACGACCGACAGCATGATGATGGTGATATAATTTCAGCTTGAGTAACCCAGTGTAGATACACATGCTATATTCATAGTTGTATATAGTATATGCATACATACACATATATACAATCAGGTCTGGAGGCAGTAATGACCAGACACAGCTGTCCTCAGGAGGGCCAGGAACCACTCATAGGTGGCACCGGTGTGGCCAAACTAGTAACTAACCCCTGTGGTAGTAGACAGTAGATAATAAAATACATATAGAGAAAGAAACTGATAAGTGGTAGTGTCCTTGTTTATATTCCCCTAATAGATTATAGAGCACATATATATTTATATATACATATATTTACATATATACAATTTGAGTATGAGTAACCCAGGATGCATCCGAATGGGATGGGTGAGCCCATTGATGGAGAGGGTTGGACGTTTCTTGGGCCAGTCCTCATTATAATGGGCGATAATAGGGATTATGGCTGCCCTTCTAAGCACTCTTATGTTGTGTACCCGACTCGACTACCACACTCTCTCTTGGTTGGCTAACTAGTATGCCAATGTATTGTACTTAATTATCTGAATTATGTTTATAGTAAACAGCTTAATAAAACGAACCCATTATTGGCAAATGAGACTGGAACTGAACTCCGACAAATGCTTTCTGAGCACACCTTTTCAGTTTGTGCAACTGAATATGTGGAGGGAGAGTATTTTGATATGCGCGAGTGTGCAAGTACAAGCTAAAGGGGTTTCCATGTGTTCTCTGGTGTCCCCCTGTCTGTGGTGAACCATACTTGGTCACGTGATGAGGAAATCCCAACCCATAACATTATTCATATTTTACCTTTTGAGTTTGTTTATCATATCAGTGGACTATACCAAGCGATTTTAAATAAAGTTTGGTGAGGCCCGAAGACTAGGATATAATTACAGACGAAAAGAAATGTCCACAAAAGAAGTTATCTACGTAATAACTATTCGAAATCTGATTGTACTACTTTGGAATTATATCGATTGTATATCTTAATTCACGGTACTTTCCTTTTCAGAATGCAGAGCCTACATACGGCAGATTAAAAGGATTCATACTCAAGTCACAGCTGAAGGAACTAGTCACCGATCCAGTAAGTAATATTATACATATAATACACATTATACACATTATACACATCAAGTATATACACATTAAGTCATTATACAAATTAAGTTTCTATACACATTACTGCCGCATGACGTAATATTTAACTTTTTTCAGATTCACAAAAGGAAGTCAAACGCGACAATCTAAAGCCACATGTATATTGAACTACATGAGGTCGACTCATATGGATGCTAGGCTTGTGGTGTTCTCTGTCGCTGAGTGGTTAGAGTGTCTGACGTTTTTCTATGTCAGACTCCTAATCTGAAGGTTGGTGGTTCGATTCCCCATGCCAGCACCTCTGCAAATTAGATGTCCACCGCTGTGTATAACTTATAGCATCAGCAAAGGCCAGTTGTTCTCATACCATGTTTATGTGGTATGGGAGGCTAAAGATCCCTTGGGTCGGTAAAAGTGCAGGGTCTGGCTTTCTATCGACCACCTGGTTAATGGTGAAAACAATACTATTCAGACGTATCCATGATAGGCAGTATAAGAAGTGAGGTTTGGGATGAAAGTCACGTTATTACTGGGCAAGAAACACAACCTCGGCTCACAAGCCACTGACGTATGTGCAACATCCCGAGCAGGTGCGGATCTCCCTGGATATGTAGGAAGTAATGCAGGTAACCATCGCAACATGGTAGATAACGACAGACATACAGCAATGAGGATATGTAAGAAATGTGGGGGCATCACGGGACAGCGAATCGCCAATATGGCAGGTCGCAACGTCATCAATCAACAGTTAATACACAGTCAATTCTCGTTCATTAAGATTTGTATTAATGTTAATCAGGTATCAGTTTGGGGTATTATGTGTTCACTAAATGAGGCGGGTATGTGGAAAGGTGGGTGGGTGGGTAGAGAGGTGGTGAGCGACGAGCAGTGGCCACAGTGGGATGAGTCGAGTGTGTGAGTGGAGGCCTCTGATATGCTGAGGAGGTGTGAACGGGTGACGGTTGTGTGGTGTGATTGGTTGGTAGATTAGGGGTGAGACAGAAGTGAGTGTGAGAGGGTGTGGACTTGTCTTCAGACCTGGGCCCGTATGCAGGAGTCAGTGTTAGTGGCGTTTGGTGTTACAGCCTGTTACCGTTTAGCTATCACCGACGTCGGGAACTGTGTCAAATGGTATGCAGGAGCGCGTAACACTTACATTATAGCTAAATGTGAAGTTATTTATAGATTTGGGAAATCCCTCCATTCGACAATATGAATAACGTCGCCAATGCGGCGGCGGCATTAATATTGGTTCGAATTTAGGGTTAAATTGGTAAAATATCATTTATGGCATGTTAAATATGACAGCATTGAATAGATTTGGGGCTAATATATTGCCGCCGATGCGGCGGCGGCGTCGACAGTATGGATATTGACGTCCATGGGGCGGCGCCGGCAATTTGTTTACTTTACATTCGTCGATTTGAAAATATTAATATCGCCGCATTGCGGCGGCAGGATGAATATTGCTTCGAATTTAGGGTTCATTTCATGAAATTTCACTTAGTGCGAATGTAATTCTGTTAAATATGCCAGCATTGAATAGATTTGGGGCTAATATATTGCCACCAATGCAGCGGCGGTGGCATCGACAGTATGGATATTGACGTCCATGCGGCAGTGGCGACGATTTGTTTACTTTACATTCGTCGATTCAAAAATATTAATATCGCCGCCATTGCGGCGGCAGCATTAATCTCGCTTCGATTTTAGGGTTAATTTAATAACATTTCACTATTTGACTATGTACCTTTGTTAAATATGACACCATTGAATAGATAGGATACCTAACACCGTTGTAAACTAGCTATATTTCTGGTTTACCTTAACCTAGTTTAAGCTTCTGGTGTTAGGCCTATCACTGACTCGTGCATGCCATCTTTCCCCGCTAAACGAAAATTCCAGCCAAACACCATTTTGCCTCGCTATCACCGACTCCTGCATACAGCCCCAGGGCTTTTAGCCTCCCCACTCCCACTGTTGTCCCCCAAACACGTGTGTTTGAGGGGGGGGGGGGCTCAGTTCCACGCCACCCCCCCCCACCCCCACACAGCAGCAATGACAGTCAGTCAGCGCTCTTGTACGTGTGAGTCATGGAAGTATTTGGAACCCGCTCAGCCCTCGTTAATAAACATTATTGCCAGGCAACAATATGTAAACCAAACTTCTGACGACAATAACACAATGGCAGTCAAAGCAATCTTAAGCCGTGGTCACACGGACAAAATCTAAAGCGATTTAGACAAGGCGGATAACAGGAGTCGCATTAGCCGCCCGTTCACACGGGCACTACTTGGGCTGGAAGTCGATATCAGCGCATGAGCAAGTCCAGTCTGACCAGCGCCAGTTTTCGGTTAGGCAAAGTAACCATGAGAGAGTGCGTTCGACCTAAATATGTATTTAATGAATCTTATTGGTTTGGAACGATCAAAACTTCTGCTGGGCAGTGAAACCCAAAAAATAAATGATGAAAAAAATATCTGTGCACAGCTAGCGGTTTAATAGACTAAATTATATAATATGTGCTTTTGATCGACCGGAAAGTCAACAAACTAAGGTCTCGACTGCGCATGCGTGTGACGTCCTTAATCCGCCTCAGAGTGTCCACACGGGAAAAATAAATTGACTCAGAGAAATCTACTCGCGTAATGCATCTCCACAAGTGTTTTCCAGTATCAGGATCACAGGAATCGATTCAGCCCTAATTCGACTCAGACGCCCGTTCACACGCGAAATGTAACCCAAACTATACAAGTCGATTTCTACGAATCGATTTACAGCGCCCGTGTGACCACGGCTTTACAGACTAGAGTCCCGCACCAGTTATAACAATAGACAATTAATGATAAGCAAACCTACAATAGTCCCTCACCAATATCAGTAGTCAATCAAGAACCAGCTTACCCACAATAGTCCCTCACCAATATCAGTAGTCAATCAAGAACCAGCTTACCCACAATAGTCCCTCACCAATATCAGTAGTCAATCAAGAACCAGCTTAATACCAATAGTCCCTCACCAATATAAATAGTCAATCAAGAACCAGCTTAATACCAATAGTCCTTCACCAATATCAGTAGTCAATCAAGAACCAGCTTAATACCAATAGTCCCTCACCAATATAAGTATTCAATCAAGAACCAGCTTACCAGCAATAGTCCCTCACCAATACCAGTAGTCAATCAAGAACCCTCTGAACACCAATAGTCTCTCACCAGTATCAGTAGTCAATCAATAACGATATTACCACCAATATTTCCGCACCAGTAATAACAATAGTCAATTAATAACGATCGTACCACCAATATTCTCACACCACTTATAACAAGTCAATCAATAACGATTTTACCACCAATATTCCCACACTAGTAATAACAATAGTCAATCAATAACAGATGCACGGCAAGGAAGGACGAGGAGGCGAGAGTGGAAAAGAGGGCAGTTTATTTGAGGAAATGCCCGAGGCTACATGAGCATAATAAGTGTGAGGCGTAATATCAATGTGAGGTACATGTAATATCAAGGATGAAGCATGCTCATGATGAGAGCGTCAATGTCAGTGTTATGATAAATGTGGATGAGGTAATGTCAGTAGTTGGCGGGAGGTGGGCCCGAGGAGTCCTCAACCCTATAGTGGAGAGTTGGTGTATAGGGATGGTGGGTGGGGAAAAAGAGGCGTGGGGAGCGGAGTGTGTGGAGGCAGGAGGGCGAGTGGCCGGAGGAGAGGCCGGAGGCGGCTATAAGGGAGGGAGAGAGAGAGGGGGGGGGGGGTTATGTAATAGTGAGCAGTGGAGCAGGAGGAGGGAGGAGAGGGGGAGAGGGGGGGGGGGGGGGGGCGTCCTCCCTCGCCTTGCATCAACCGCAATGCGAGCATTACGACCGATGCACGGCAAGGAAGGACGAGGAGGCGAGAGTGGAAAAGAGGGCAGTTTATTTGAGGAAATGCCCGAGGCTACATGAGCATAATAAGTGTGAGGCGTAATATCAATGTGAGGTACATGTAATATCAAGGATGAAGCATGCTCATGATGAGAGCGTCAATGTCAGTGTTATGATAAATGTGGATGAGGTAATGTCAGTAGTTGGCGGGAGGTGGGCCCGAGGAGCCCTCAACCAAGAGAGAGGAGGGGGCTCGAGGGGCCGCCGAGGGGGCGAGGCGTGGCAGCATGCGGGCACCGCCTCAGAGGTCCAGGGCGGCAGAGCGGTAGCAAAGAGGGAGGAGCAAGACGTTGATACAGCTGCGGCAGCACAGCAGTGGTACAGCTGGGGCAGCACACGGTGGTAGAACGCCCAGTGGCAGGGGCGCAGTGGCAGCAAGCATGGGGGAGGACAGGTGGAGCCCGCAGTGGCAGAGCGTAGCAGAGAGGCAGCAGCACACATTGATGCCGCTGGGGCAGCACACGCTGTGGTAGGACGCCCAGTGACAGCAGCACAGTGGCAGCAGGCACGGGGGAGCACAGGGGAGCCCGCAGTGGCAGAGCGGTAGCAGAGGCGGCAGCAACGCGTCGATCCGGCCGGGGCAGCACGCAGTGGTAGGACGCCCAGTGGCAGCAGGGCAGTGGCAGCAGGCATGGGGGAGCACAGGTGGAGCCCGCAGTGGCAGGGCGGTAGCACAGAGGCAGCGGCACACGTTGACGCCGCTGGGGCAGCACATGCTGTGGTAGGACGCCCAGTGACAGCAGCACAGTGGCAGCAGGCACGGGGGAGCACAGGGGAGCCCGCAGTGGCAGAGCGGTAGCAGAGGCGGTAGCAACGCGTCGATCCGGCCGGGGCAGCACACGCAGTGGTAGGACGCCCAGTGGCAGCAGCACAGCGGCAGCAGGCACGGGGAGCACAGGTGGAGCCCGCAGTGGCAGGGCGGTAGCACAGAGGCAGCGGCACACGTTGATGCCGCTGGGGCAGCACACGCTGTGGTAGGACGCCCCGTGACAGCAGCACGGTGGCAGCAGGCACGGGGGAGCACAGGGGAGCCCGCAGTGGCGGAGCGGTAGCAGGGGCGGCAGCAACGCGTCGATCCGGCCGGGGCAGCACACGCAGTGGTAGAACGCCCAGTGGCAGCAGCACAGTGGCAGCAGGCATGGGGGAGCACAGGTGGAGCCCGCAGTGGTAGGGCGGTAGCACAGAGGCAGCGGCACACGTTGATGCCGCTGGGGCAGCACACGCTGTGGTGGGACGCCCAGTGACAGCAGCACGGTGGCAGCAGGCGCGGGGGAGCAGAGGGGAGCCCGCAGGGGGAGAGCGGTAGCAGAGGCGGCAGCAACGCGTCGATCCGGCCGGGGCAGCACACGCAGTGGTAGGACGCCCAGTGGCAGCAGCACAGTGGCAGCAGGCACGGGGGAGCACAGGCGGAGCCCGCAGTGGCAGGGCGGTAGCACAGAGGCAGCGGCACACGTTGATGCCACTGGGGCAGCACAGGCTGTGGTAGGACCCCCAGTGACAGCAGCACAGTGGCAGCAGGCACGGGGGAGCACAGGGGAGCCCACAGTGGCAGAGCGGTAGCAGAGGCGGCAGCAATGCGTCGATCCAGCCGGGGCAGCACACGCAGTGGTAGGACGCCCAGTGGCAGCGGCAGTGGCAGCAGGCACGGGGGAGCACAGGTGGAGCCCGCAGTGGCAGGGCGGTAGCACAGAGGCAGCGGCAGAGGTTGATGCCGCTGGGGCAGCACACGCTGTGGTGGGACGCCCAGTGACAGCAGCACAGTGGCAGCAGGCACGGGGGAGCACAGGGGAGCCCGCAGTGGCAGAGCGGTAGCAGAGGAGGCAGCAACGCGTCGATCCGGCCGGGGCAGCACACGCAGTGGTAGGACGCCCAGTGGCAGCAGCACAGTGGCAGCAGGCACGGGGGAGCACAGGTGGAGCCCGCAGTGGCAGGGCGGTAGCACAGAGGCAGCGGCACACGTTGATCCAGCTGGGGCAGCACAGGCAGTGGCAGGACGCCCAGTGGCAGCAGCACAGTGGCGGCAGGCAGGGGGGAGGGCAGGTGGAGCCCGCAGTGGCAGGGGGGGATGAGCAGGTGGAGGCGGCAGGCAGCACAGAGAGGTAGGTGGCGTGGGTGGCATGGGTGACCAGGATGACCTGGGTGGCATGGGTGACCAGGGTGACCTGGGGGCATGGGTGACATGGGTGACCTGGGTTGGCTTGGGTGACATGGGTGACCAGGGCAGGAAGGAGGGTGCGGAAGGAGGGTCCGCAGAGGAGGCAGCAACGCGTCGATCCGGCCGGGGCAGCACACGCAGTGGTAGGACGCCCAGTGGCAGCAGCACAGTGGCAGCAGGCACGGGGGAGCACAGGTGGAGCCCGCAGTGGCAGGGCGGTAGCACAGAGGCAGCGGCACACGTTGGTCCAGCTGGGGCAGCACAGGCAGTGGCAGGACGCCCAGTGGCAGCAGCACAGTGGCGGCAGGCAGGGGGGAGGGCAGGTGGAGCCCGCAGTGGCAGGGGGGCATGAGCAGGTGGAGGCGGCAGGCAGCAGAGAAAGGTAGGTGGCGTGGGTGACATGGGTGACCAGGATGACCTGGGTGGCATGGGTGACCAGGGTGACCTGGGGGCATGGGTGACATGGGTGACCAGGGGAGGAGGGTGCGGGGCGGCCAAAGGTTGTGTAGTCCCGCAACCCGGAGTGTGAGAGGAGTGTAGTGTGACACGCCCAGTGTAGTGTGACACAGCCAGTGCAGCGTGAGACAAGCAGTGTAGCGTGACAGAGAGGACTGTAGTGTGACAGGGCCAGTTTGGTGTGGCACAGCCAGTGTAGTGTGAGGGAGAGTGTAGTGTGACATAAGCAGTGGAGATGAGAGAGAGACGGCGGGGCCTGTGGTGAGGTCGGGGAGGGGGGGGGGGAGGCCGGGTGGTCGGCGGAGATGAGAGAGCGGTGGCGGTTGGGTGGAGGGTGGGGCGGCGGCGGCAGAGATGTGAGCGGCAGAGATGTGAGGGTTGGCCGGCGGCGGCAGAGATTGTAGTGTGACACGCCCGGTGTAGTGTGAGACAGCCAGTGCAGTGTGACACAAGCAGCGTAGCATGACAGAGAGGAGTGTAGTGTGACAGGGCCAGTTGGTGTGAGACAGCCAGTGTAGTGTGAGAGAGAGTGTAGTGTTACATAAGCAGTGGAGATGAGAGAGAGACGGCGGGGCCTGTGGTGAGGGGGGGGGGAGGGGGGAGGCCGGGTGGTCGGCGGAGATGAGAGAGCGGTGGCGGTTGGGCCGGCGGGGCGGCGAAGATGAGAGAGAGGTGGCGGGGCCTGTGGTAAGGTGGCGGGGCCTGTGGTAAGGCGGAGGCGTGCGGTGGCCGGGTGGTCGGCGGGGATGAGAGAGGGGGGCGGTTTGGTGCGGTGTGAGGGAGGGTCTGTTGGGTCGCGGCGGGCGGCGACCAGGGGGGGGGGGGGGCTTTGACGCCGGGTGTGGTGTGAGGGTTTGTGGGTCGCGGCGGGCGGCGAGCGGGGGGGGGGGGGGGGGGCTTTGAAGCCGGGTGTGGTGGGAGCGGTTTGTGAGGGCGGCGGGATGTGAGAGGGCGGTGAGATGTGAGAAGGCGGTGTGAGGGCGGCGGGATGTGAGAGGGCGGTGAGATGTGAGAAGGCGGTGAGTCAAGGGGCGGTGAGATGTGAGGAGGGTCGTTTGTGGGTATGCGTGGGCCGGCGTGGGGGGTTGGGTGGGGGCGGCTGGGTCCCTCCGGGAGGGGGCGGTGGGCTAAAAATCCGCCGAGGGGGCGGGGCCCGCCCGGTCTGGGGTTCTCTTGCTAGGGGGGGGGGGGGGGGCAAGGGAGGGACCAACCGTGCGTAGAGGCGTGGCGAGAGGGATCGTCCTGCAGGATGGTGTAGTGCACGGTAGTGGTGGGTAGTCCACGGTAGTGGTGAGAGGCCGCCGTGCAGGGTGATGTGGTGCATGGTAGTGGCGGACGGCCGTCGTGCAGGGTGGCGTAGGGCACGGTAGTGGTGAGGGTGTTGTCCAGGATGGTGTAGCGCACGGCAGTGGTGAGAGGCCGTCGTGCAGGGTAGTGTAGTGCACGGTAGTGGTAGATGAAGGTGAGCAGAGTGGCGCAGTGCACGGCCCTCCACCACTACATGCCGATAGTGTAGGTATCCTTGGTGAAGAAGCCAAAGAAAAAGAGGCGTGGGGAGCGGAGTGTGTGGAGGCAGGAGGGCGAGTGGCCGGAGGAGAGGCCGGAGGCGGCTATAAGGGAGGGAGAGAGAGAGGGGGGGGGGGGTTATGTAATAGTGAGCAGTGGAGCAGGAGGAGGGAGGAGAGGGGGAGAGGGGGGGGGCGTCCTCCCTCGCCTTGCATCAACCGCAATGCGAGCATTACGACCATATTACCACCAATATTCTCATGCCAGTTATAACAAGTCAATCAATAACGATCTTACCACCAATATTCCAGCACCGGTTATAACAAGTCATATATACGTGTAAAGTCGTCGTCTGGCAGTTGTAGTTGTGTAGGCAGGCTAATAGGAAATCAATACAGGCATGTATAAGAAAGGCAGAGTATAGAGTGAAAGTAAAGTAAGTGAGAGCTTGTACCCTCAGGTTTATTATTATATAGTGGTTTCTGGACCTGACATGGCATACCACCTGACCATGCTCTCCAATGAACAACAAGCATTCCTAGGTCCACCAATCAACAGTAAGCATTCCTGTGTCACCATGGCAACTGTGATCTACCAACACCACCATGCCTTGTGGCTGCTTTCGCCTCACCTGCCCTGTTGTGTCTGTGTGTGTGGTGATCCATGACTAACAGTTGGGGGGGAGGGGGTTGTGAGTAGAGCTCTTGAGCTCCTTCCACACTAACACTAGTGCCCCTCTCACACTATCTATAGAATACACAATAACTATTTAATACAAGTAAACGATCACCAGCACTACATAATTACATTCATGCACCTGGCCCTATACATCATTTACCGTCAATCAATAACAATATTACCACCAATATTCCCGCACCAGTTATAACAAGTCAATCAATGACAATATTACCACCAATATTCCCGCACCAGTTATAACAAGTCAATCAATAACAATATTACCACCAATATTCCCACACCAGTTATAACAATTCAATCAATAATGATTTTACCACCAATATTCCCGCACCAGTTATAACAAGTCAATCAATAACGATCTTAACACCAATATTCCCACACCAGTTATAACAGTAGTCAATCAATAACAATATTACCACCAATATTCCCACACCAGTTATAACAATAGTCAATCAATAACGATATTACCACCAATATTCCCACACCAATAACAAGTCAGGGAATAGCAAGATTGCAATCGATCACCCCAGAACAACAGAAATACGAAGTCAATAACAATATTTCAACCATTCACACCTCAAAATACCAATTGCCACTCCATAACAATTTTTCAAGTAATCTTCCCTGACCAATACCAGGCACTAGCCAATCACAATAACTCAACCAATCACCCTTAGCTTGATACTAGTATCCAGTCAATAAGAGTAACTGACCCAAGCACTGGTCGCCAATAAACTTTGCCAGTAAATAACAATATTTCAACCAATCGCCGTTCACCAAAAGCAATATACAGGCAATTATATTCGTCCAATGAATCACCTGTCACCAATCACAATGGATGTCAATAATAAGCTTACGACCAGTCACCATTCACCAATCACAATGATTGTCAATAATAAGCTTACAACCAATCAACACTCACCAATAACAATGCTAGTCAATACTCGTCTTACAACCAATCACCAATTCACGAATGGTGCAGGTCAATAATAATGGCGTGAGCAGAGCCAATCACCAATCACCAATGGACCGGGTCGGCGAATCAACTGGAGCAATGCTTAGAACCAATCCCATGACGACGCAGATCCCAGCTGGCAGTCACATAATGAGACGTATTACAACCAATCACCAGTCACTAATCACAATGGGAGTCAATAATAAGCTTACAGCCAATCACCAATCACAATGGCTGTCAATAGCAAATCGATACAACTGATGATGGCGGCGTGAAAATGGCAAGATAGACAAGGCTGGGGCGGGGGGTGGAAACCTATAAGGGCGTTTTATTTTTGACGCCGTCGGAGCAGTAACAGGCGTGAGGCAGGTTTCGAGAGAGCAAGCAGGTGTATATTAAGATAAGGCAAGGTAATGACGAAAAGGTAAAGGGCTGGACAGTGCAAGTAAATAAGCAATAAATAAATGGAGAAAGTAGATAAGGCTCATGAGAGCAGGGTAATAGAAGTGAAGTTGAGTTCATTAAAGTGTCAGTGGAGTGAGGGGGTGCCGAGGAAAAAAGGCAGAGAGCTGGGAGGCGGCAGGAGGCGGCAGATGTGCCTGAGGGGGGGCCGGCGGGCGAACCTTATAAGGGAAGGGGGAGGGGCGACAGCTGGTGAGGTGTGAATGCTGCCGGCCCGGGGGAGGGCGAGAGGTGGCGAGCAGCGGGCGTCGGGTGAGGCGGGAGTGCTGCGCGGCAGAGGGGGGGCGGGGGGAGGAGGGGGGCGCGCCGCGCCGTCTGCCGAGGTGAGAAAGCAGCGGGACGGCGCGGGGCGGGGGAGGGTCTCTTCCTCTCCTCGCATCAAAAGCAATGCTTCGCATTGCGACCAATCTTGACTCATCAATAGGAATGACCTATCAAAAACCATATTACAGTCAATCACTACTCACTGATAACAAGGACATTCAATAACAATCGTATAACCAATTACCAATCACCACTAGCGATGACCAGTCAATATCAATATTATAACCAATCACCAATCACCAATCAACAGTAGCGATGACCAGTCAATAACAATCGTAAATTACATAGGTCAAACTAAATTGATCTGAAATCTTAAGTGTCGTCACTGTGTCAGTAACTCAACGGGACTTTTTCAGTGGATTTCTAGAAAGGTTGCATAGTTCTAGCGCTTTCCAATATCAGGTTGACCATTATAACCTAATAGTTATTATTTCGGAGTAATTTCGATGAAAAATGGCTAGTATTGGAGCAATTTAAACTTAAAGATGCCAAACAGCGTTCGGCAAGCTTTCCTAAAGTCCTGTAGATGTGACCTAAATTGCTATCTCTCCATGGTCACGTGATGTGGGTTGACCTACTGTGTGTAGGTAGTGTGGTTCTTCTTAATTTCTACTGGCCAAGTCAGGGTTATCCAGCAGGGCCCGTATGCAGGAGTCAGTGTTAGCGGCCTTTGGCGTTACAGCCTGTCACCATTTAGGTATCACTGACGTCGGGAACTGTGTCAAGTGGTATGCAGGAGCGTGTAAGACTTACATTATAGCTAAATGTGAAGTTATTTATAGATTTGGGAAATCCCTCCATTCGACAATATTAATATCGCCGCCGACTCTGCTCGAATTTAGGGTTAATTTGATCAAATTTCACTTATTGTGTATGTAAGTCTGTTAAATATGATAGCATTGAATAGATTTGGGCCTAATACATTGCCACCGATGTGGCGGCGGCGGCGGTGGCGATGGACTTATTGCGTATTTAATTCTGTTAAATATGATATCATTGAATAGATTTGGGCCTAACCTAACACTAACACCGCTGTAAACTAGCTATACTTCTGGTTTACCTTAACCTAGTTTAAGCTTCTGGTGTTAGGCCTATCACTGACTCGTGCATGCCATTTTTCCCCGATAAACGGGAATTCCGGCCAAACACTGTTTTCCCTCGCTATCACCGACTCCTGCATACGGCCCTAGACCTGTAAGAGTCATCTACCCCCCAACCCCCTCCCGCCACACATCCACTGTGCCCATTGAGTGTGAGTGTGTGGGGGAGGGAGGGGGAACATGACTGCATGGGGTGAGTATCTGATGAGCACACTCCCAGAACCAAACACTTTGGGTGAGGGTGTGTGTCGGGGGAGCGGGGGTTATGTGTGAGGCATGGGTGTGTGGAGGCGTGTGTGGAGGGTAGGGAGGCTAGAAGCTGGTGTCAGGGTATGTGGAGGGGGAGGGTAAGCTACTGACCCAGCTGTGGGTGGTTGGGTGGGATGCCATTACACTTCCACTATATGTCCTGGAACCTGACTAGAACAATATCTGGCACTAGCAATGAGGGCAAGATTAATAACGTCATGAGGTTGACCTACTTGGTTAGTGTCCTCCCTGCCTAATGGATGTCTCAAAGTAGGTATCCATAGGGACGTGGTCTTAAATTCATTGATTATTCAGTGTATGCTGTCCCAAAGCATTAGCTAATGCACCAGTATCTAAGTTGGATATATAGAATCAAATGTAGGTAAGTGTATTGGTTTTGAAAAGAATATGTTCCATGGGACCATGCAACTTTAATAACTCCGACATTAAAACTGCAGTGCACTAGCTGTTCAAACGTGTAATTCCCTGACCCTCCGCCAGGGTTCAACTTCCCTTGTTTAAGGGCCTGTCACACTACGACCTATGGCATTAGCGTAAGCCGGCATAGGCTACGCATAGGTTATGCATAGGTTGGGCATAGGTCATATACGCTCTTCATAGGTCGTCATAGGTCGGCATAGGTCAAGCGGCAAAAAAAAATGTGCATGTTCAAAAAGTTCAACTTATGCCGGCGTGTGGCCCATACAATTCTCATATGCTGGATGTATGCTGGGCATACATCAGCATACATTATGCACACGTTAGGGGTAAGTCGGCATAGGTTAGCCATATGTTGAACTGACACCCTCCGGGTGTCTCTGGCGTACTCGGGCTGTCACAATACACCGTATAGCCTCAGCATATACCAACGTATTTGATTTTCGACCGATATGCCATTGTATGCTGACGTATGTTATGCATAGGTTAGGCACAGGTCATATATGCTCATCATAGGTCATCATAGGTCGGCATAGGTCAGCATAGGTCGAGCCGCTGCAAACAGTTTTGTGCATGTTCAAAACTTTCAACCTATGCAGGCGTGTGGCTCATACATTCCTCATATGCTACGTGTACGTTAGAGGTATGTCGGAATACGATAGGAGCACGTTCGGGATATGCCAGCCTATGTTACTCCTACGCTGGTCATGTCACCTCCAACCGTCAAAATACGTCCCAATACACCGAGTATACATCGTCATATGCTTTGCATACATCGCTATACGGTAGGGATACGGTAGCCATAGGCCAGGCGTATGCTACACGTATGCTTCATACGCTGCCGGGACCTCCCGCAGTGCACAAAGTTTGGCTTATCTCGACCTATAATAATTTTTGTCATGTTACGCGTACGGCCCCGCCATACGCCGTAGTGTGACAGGCCCTTTACACAATAGGTTTGAGCTACAAATAAACAAGAGAACACGAGGGGTTAATGGATGGGCATTTTATATTCTATCGACCATTAACAAGGACACAAGGAAGGCGAGTGGGGCGAAGTTAGGTGCCCAGAAGCAATATATGAAGACTTCAGGCGCAAAACCCTTTAAACGCCAATCCAAAAATGGAGGTTAACATTGGAGCCAAATCTTCAAAATATTCATTTTTGTATGTACTTATATTGTTGTTCATGGCTTTTAAATTGATTAACATTGGAGTCAAATCTTGAAAAGGTTCTCTTTTATGTTCTTATATTTTTGTTCATTGCTTTATAACCATTTTTTCACAAGAAAATTGGAATTAGTGACAATTTATTTTAATGATATTTTTGGATCCGCGTTTACAGGGTTTGTTTTGACCCTGTCTTCACATATAGGCCAAGATCGCAGCACACAAGAGCACTACCCATAATATTATAAAGTATATATTTTGTGTTTATTTTGATTGGTCGAATCCATAATGGCTAATGTCCCTTTGCATTTCACCCTTCGACACCTTGGACTTTGCTTGCTGACTGTCGATATAGATTTATGTGCCTGGCCAGGAGGAGTGGGAGGACGCGGTGAGCATGACACTAGGGGCGTAATCGATTAATTAACTCGGGTCACCCCAGCCACTTGTTGGCGCATGCACACATCCTACAGACTCGGGTTGAATAAACGAATACGCTCGGGGTGGACAAAATGGTGGCTTAATCTGAAACTTTATATTTTTTTCAATAAGCAATAGAAGTACAGCAAAATAGGATTTAAAGTATTTTATGATTGTAGAAGCTGAAAATCTGGGTTATTAAAAAAAAAGTATTAAAACAACAGGTAGGAGTTGTACCGGTAGCTGTTATACTACAGGTTCCAGCACAGAAGTGACGTCATCGCTCCTAGCAAACCCCGGCCAAGAGGTGGGTTACTGGGGTCGGATCGTTTTGCACATGGCACGTGTATTTCTCGACTCCACTCACTGTGTTCGATTTGAAATTCTGACGACTCGGGTGACCCAAGTCACCCAGGTCGTGTTAATCGATTACAGCCATGTAGAGCACTCAACATAGAACTAGCAGCGCAAGCAGCACAAAACATGTCAGGCTTACTCTTTGCGACAATCATCAAAATGAAGCCGCTTTCTACATGCATTAACGATTCCCGTACAGCACTAGTTAAACATGACTTGTCAGTTGGAACTATGTATTATGACCTCTAGTGGGTGCAGAGTCAGCTCTCCATGGTTAATTTCTAAATTGTGGATGGAAGATTCTGTTTTTTAATGCAAACTATATTGCCTCATTAATGAGTCTGACTGCGATAATTTCATGACATTTTACGCAGTTAAACTATTTAGAGAACACTCAATTAACATCCATTTCTGACATTTGCAACCCATGACTTAAGATCACTCTTAGTCTTACCCACATCGGGCAGGGTATGACTACCATGACAAAGTGTGAGATATAGTTCCACTGTTACCGACATCGGGCAGTGTATGCGTACCATGACACAATGTGAGATACAGTTCCACTGTTACCGACATTGACTATTGTATGCCTACCATGACACAATGTGAGATACAGTTCCACTGTTACCGACATCGGGCAGTGTATGCCTACCATGACACAATGTGAGATACAGTTCCAATGTTACCGACATCGGGCAGTGTATGCCTACCATTACACACTTTGAGATACAGTTCCACTATTACCCACATTGACTAGTGTATGCCTACCATTACAATTTGTAAGATATAGTTCCAATGTTACCGACATCTGGCAGTGTATGCCTACAATGACACCATGTGAGATACAGTTCCACTGTTACCCACATCGGTCAGTGTATGCCTACCATTACAAAGTGTAAGATATAGTTCCACTGTTACCCACATCGGTCAGTGTATGCCTACCATTACAAAGTGTGAGATATAGTTCCACTGTTACCCACATCGGTCAGTGTATGCCTACCATTACAAAGTGTGAGATATAGTTCCACTGTTACCCACATCGGTCAGTGTATGCATACCATTACAAAGTGTGAGATATAGTTCCACTGTTACCGACATCAGGCAGTGTATGCCTACCATTACAAAGTGTGAGATATAGTTCCACTGTTCCCGATATCGGGCAGTGCATGCCTACCATTACAAAGTGTGAGATATAGTCCCACTGTTACCGACATTGGGCAGTGTATGCCTACCATGACACACTTTAAGATACATGTCCAATGCTACCCACATTGACAAGTGTATGTCTACCATTACAATGTGTGATATATAGTTCCACTGTTACCGACATCGGGCAGTGTATGCCTACCATTACAAAGTGTGAGATATAGTTCCAC